>CABFVX010003613.1:0-17757 GCA_902151425.1 Timema shepardi | reverse complement strand
AGGTAAATTATATACCCCCCACCCCAAGATTCGAGGGGTAAAAAGTAACATTTTTCCCCCCCTCCAAAATAAGATAGTAAAACTTATGGATAGTGCAAAGATCTTGTTGAGGCAAGGTACAAAGTTCACACTAAGGTAACATAACAGAAATAACATGTGCTCCAAGCACACACCGTTTGAGAACTCTGATAGTGACACCAGCTGCATCTTGGAGCACCCACTGTTTGAGAACTCTGATAGTGACACCAGCTGCATCAGCTACTGCAGAGAGAGGTTTTTAATGCTTGTACGAATAAAGAATAATCTTCGCTCCATGAGAGGTTCAACAAAATTGAAATTTCAAAACGAGTTAGTGCTTTTATAGCTAGTAACAAATATAGGGCAAAGAAATATAGAAACATACTTTAATTTCCTGTGTTTCATAATTTTTAGCTGAGCTGCATCAGATATAATGTTTCTTAATTTGTTTTGAGTGTATTAATTCTAATGTTTGGAATGACTAAAATAAATTATATAAATGCACAATAGGACCACTAAATATAGGCATCCCTCGCTATACGCGATCTCAATTTACGCGTTTTCGCTATAGCGCGATTCAAAAAACTAAAAAAATAATGCATGGTCAGCTGTAACTTCGCAGTCACCCTGTTCTGTGGTGGCGCGACCTTGTGCACGCACATTCCAGCGAGGATATTGATATCTACTGTACATTTTGGTGTGGGGGGTGGTATTGACAACATTGAAGATGCAGGGGCAGGAGTTGAAACAGTCATGTATGAAGGGAGTTTGGGAGAATATTTGGCCCAAAGTTTCTGATTCTCATGATTTTAATCCTGAACACGAACTTTCCAAATCAAGACATGACATCATTGACATAGCAAAATCTGATATCCGGATTTGAGGACGTAGACCAAGCAAATGTAGAATAATCTTTCCAATCCCACTCAACAGAACTCACCAGTGAAGATCTTTTAGAAATGGAGAACGGCATAAAGAATGAAGAGGAAGAGCCCTGTGGTGTTGAGCCTATCAAACAACTTCAACAACACAAATTGCCGTTTTTTAAACACATTTAGAGTGCAATTAGAGTCATTGACGAGAATGACCTAACATGGGTAGAAGCACCAAATCTGCCAGAGAGATCCAAAGTTGTTTGGCTTGCTACAAGGAACTCTCTATATAGAGAGAGGAAGAATGCTGCCCGTCATCTGAGTCTTGACCATTTCATCAAAGAAGTTGAAAATCGTCAGTTTAATGACGCAGGACCTTCACGACAGTAAGAACTTACGGTCCAAAGGCCTTCAAGAGAATAATAAAGAATGAAGAGGAAGAGCCCTGTGGTGTTGAGCCTATCAAACAACTTCAACAACACAAATTGCCGTTTTTTAAACACATTTAGAGTGCAATTAGAGTCATTGACGAGAATGACCTAACATGGGTAGAAGCACCAAATCTGCCAGAGAGATCCAAAGTTGTTTGGCTTGCTACAAGGAACTCTCTATATAGAGAGAGGAAGAATGCTGCCCGTCATCTGAGTCTTGACCATTTCATCAAAGAAGTTGAAAATCGTCAGTTTAATGACGCAGGACCTTCACGACAGTAAGAACTTACGGTCCAAAGGCCTTCAAGAGAATAAAAGCCTACCATCCCAGGGCCTAAACGAAAGCAAGAGCCTACCATCCAAGGGCCTTCAAGAGAGCAAGAGCTTACCGTCCCAGGACCTTAACGAAAGCAAGAGCTCCCCATCCAAGGGCCGTCAAGAGAGCAAGGGCTTACAGTCCCAAGCTCTTCAAGAGATCAAGAGCTTACTATCCCAGGGCCTTAACGAAAGCAAGAGCTTACCATCCAAGTGCCTTCAAGAGAGCAAGAGCTTACCATCCCAGGGCCTTCAAGAGAGCAAGAGTTTATCATTCCAGGGCCTTAACGAAAGCAAGAGCTTACCGTCCAAGGGCCTTCAAGAGAGCAAGAGCCTACCATCCTAGGTCCTCCAAGAGAGCAAGAGCTTACTATCCCAAGGCCTTCAAGAGAGCAAGAATTTACCATTCCAGGGCCTTCAAGAGAGCAAGGGCCTACCGTCTAGAGCAAGATAGTAATAATCCAGAGTTACCAAATCCAGTTAACTTTTTATGCAATTAAAGCTGAACAGTAATTGTACCTGTATCATTGTATTAATTAGATGCATTAATTAAAAATTGTGTTTGTTTACAAATTTCAGGCGATTGGAGATTGACAACAAGTGTAGGCTACCTATAGTATTGCACTAGTTAGATATTTTAATAAGAAACTGCATTCATTTACAAGTTTTAGGTTTTTATTTACTTTTTTCCTTTAGAGTAATCCATGTTAAAACCAATTCACTTGCGTTTTCGTACCATGCGATTATTTATCAAAACCAATCACTCGCGTAGTGAGAGGGACAGTTGTACTACATTTTCCTGCTCTTTTTTTAAATTTCAAAAATGTTATTCCCCATAAAAGCACATGATTATTTTTATCCCAAATAAAAACGTTCCTGCGCCATTGTTGGATACTATGGGTGAAAAGTGTTTTACTATAAACTGGGCTGTTGTATTCTGCTATGTATGCATGTACAATACTAAATGTTGCATGTCAGGCTGTTTTGTCAAGTGAATATTCAATTCTCATGTCACAAAATAACTAGAGTGTGTAAATTAAATTGATTTGTTTCAGATGGTGTACGGTAAGCGTTTATGCATGTGTTGAAAAACCAGGTTGCAGGAGAAAAGAAAGATTTGTTCATGTATCTTTACCTAACAATGATTGTAGTGAACATTCATTGGTGCACACCGGGTATTTTTAAGTGCACATGCTTTTGGAATGTTTAACGCATACATTTCCTTGGTCTTCTTAGAAGAAATCAGCCCATTCTATTAGTTTTGGATAACGTTTCTGGTATTACTGCTCAAAGAAATGGTTACAGATACACTATTAAGAGGACAAATAACTAACAGAAAGGGATTTGGCAGCTTCATGGAGAAATAAAAACCACCAAAACTACCAAAATTAGATATTTGTTGCAGAATTGAAGTATATTTTCCATTAATATGCTACTCTCAGTCGATAACCCCACCTCACAGTACTATCTCCAGGATCCAGCGTGCTGAAAACCTCACCATGTAAAGTGTGATAACTAAATACCCAAGTTATCGCAGTCAATCACTCGGTAGTGACTTGAAAAAAATAATAATAGAGCAAACCATTTCAACTTCATTTTTTTGATATGGTAATTAGTTAGTTGTATGTATGTGTTAGTACTACAATAATTGTTTGCTTACTGAATCGTTTGCGGTCCAGATAAAATCAGTATACTCCATCTAAGATGGAAGTGTAGGTAACGGAAAGCTAACAGAAAATAACAGACAAAATGCTCCATCCTCTCTATTTGAAAGTGAATATTTGGTTACGGGAACATATTCTAAGACATTGCCTATCAAACCTATAGCACACTATAAATACCCTCAGGTGTAACAACGGCCAGTGAGGCAGTTAATCTAAATGTAGTGTTTGTTATAGACTGGTAGACCCATTTCAGATATGACTGATTTATTCCACAATGGATATAAATACATTAGGTTATGACAGCGCCCCCACAACTCTCGTGCTATAGGTGCACCAACCCAAACTTAAATATAATAAAGGTGTGTTTCAGTTCAATAAATCCCCCACCAATCAGGCTTGAAACGGTAATTGAACTTCATTTTATCCCATACATTATGATTCAGCCCACAAACACACACGCACACACACATGTACACACAAACCCACAACTTTATAACCTGTTGAAATGTTAAGATACTTTGATGAATAAAACCAATATCTTATCTTACCTTGATCCCCTCTAGAGTGTGGAGATGTTCCTTCAGATCTTCAATCTCCATCCTCAGGTTCTTATGCTCCCACTCCTTGCAAAGTATTCCTCTTCGAAAGTTTGTTGTTTCGTGCATGGTGCGCAGTTTTCGTTCACCTGCTTTCTTTACAACAAACCATTTTTATTTGCTATCAAAATAACCACGTTGTCGTCTTTATGGACATATTGAACTTTATTTGATCTTTCTAGCTTAGATCAAAATATGAAAAAAATTAAGTATTTATAAATGTATTGATACAGCAAACAGTTTAAAAAATAACCTATTCATTAGAATCTAATTCGGGGCTTTGAACTCCAATGAAGTCCCACTGACCTCCCCCCGCAGGGCTGTCCTTGCATCAACAGCGATTATTGATCTTTGTGTTCAATTAGTGTCAACATTCCAAAATTGTGTCAATGATAATATTTCAAGCCATGCACTTATCATAGCATATTGAAAGCATTTGAAAATGGGTTGAACTATTATGAGATTGAATTTAAGTGGTTTATAGAATAACATTCTTATAATTCTGGCTAGTCAGGCAAGAATATAAAAATATGTCACTTTCACGTATTTGAACCACATTTGTAACACACTTTGTTATTTTGAGGGCCTCATTTCAACCCCTTCCTCCCCCCTCAGCAACCCTATTATACGGTTCCAGTATAACATTCTAGATACAATTTTAACAAATCAGAGTATATTATTATGAAAGGTGCGTCAAAAGAAGGTCTAAGCTTATTCAACAGTAAACTTGTTTTTATAAAAGCTGGTACTTTACTATTTATATTAAATTGTGGTATTTTATTTTATCCCAACTATTTTAATACTTGCCTTCCTTGGGCTATTGATTAATTAGCTTGACACAATATTTCACACTTGACTAAGATTTATATAATCTCTTCTCCAACTGAATGTTGGCCTTTTTATTGTTGTAAACTAGAAGGTTTACTGTGAATAAACACATTGGCACATATGCACTATTTTATTAACATATATTAGACATGTATGCAGATTCAAATATTAAACAATTAATATCACATGTATACTCCCAAGATGTCTATTTTCCCCTTCTAATCCTTGTTTTTGCTATCGCAATGTAAGTTTGTTGAACATCTTGTTTTACTTTCCCTGGCAACTCAGCTATCCACCCTTACCACAGCACACAATAAACATATATCTCCTTGTAATCATATTCATATACATTCAAAATACATCCAGCATTGGCTACATCAATACTCCCCCCAAATTGACCCCAATGAGATTAACATTTAGATCAATTTGAAAACTAAGACGACCTCCTCATATAAGGACCTTGAAAACTGAGTTAAATTAATTTTCAAAATTAACCTTCCTATAACTGCAAATAAAATTAATTTCTAGATGGAGATATTCGTAATAGTTTTAAGGAGGACAAGATAAAATATGATAATTAATGTTGGTAATTGAACCTAGGCCCTTTATTTGCCAGCGTTTCCTCTTGATTTCTTCATCTTCTCTGTATACTTATTCAGCCACATCTGCGGCTACGTGGCACGCTGTTAAGACTCTTGCGTTAATAGTTCCGACCAGTCTGTCCGTCTCCTGGCAGTGTATCACATAAGCATTTTCATTTTTTATCACTAGAAATATAGTTTCCTCCTCTACTCCTTCAAACTTTACTTTCAGCAAAACTTGTTTGTTTACCTTAGTTGTTTCCCCCCAGTAGTTCTTAACAAAGAGACATTTTGTACGGGCCGAGTTGGCAACCTGTGGTCCTTTTTTCCTTACAAATTAATATATATGTCTCTAAAGACAAACCACTTGAGAACCCGTGTCTACTAGGAAATAAATATTTGCTTTTCCTACGTGACCCTGTATTTCTGGTGATTTATGTAGCTTTACTGATGAGTGGATCTCCTCTTCATCCAACAAGTCCACTCTGGGATCATTTGTCGACACCATATGGATTTTAGTGGTACTTGCGACTTCTTCCAATACTCTTTGTTCTGTGATCCTTTCTTGTTCCCTTACTTGACCATGTGGATCAGAGGGATCAAGAGTTACCAGTTTTTTGGTATCTTCTTCCCACTTCCATTGGTTCTACCGGATGTTCCTGAGTTAAGTCGAATTGATCTGGATCCGTGTGCACCTCTGCTCTAACCATTCGAGCATTCCTCTGTCCTGTGTTTTGGTCGCCATCTTGTTTCCTCTGATTCCCTTCAAACTGTGATACTTTGGGTTCGCACTTTGGCCACCTCGGCGATGGTCTGGATTGTTGGTCCCTGTTCATTGGTCGGTTCCATTGGTTCTCACTCTCATTGGTTTTGTAGCGGTTCTGGTTATTTCCATTCTTGTGTGACCTTCCCACGGGTGGTATTGGTGGGGATTCTGAGTTTCTACCTGCTAGTGTTGTGACTGCCCTGACTCCTATCTCTCTGTACATCTCATCTTGTGGTGAGTTATCTCTCGACCTCTCCTGTGACTCCATATTATACATCTCGTGTATTGTTGCACTCTGTTGTCCATCATTTCCGTCATGTGCGTGTTTTAGACCTGCTACTGTACTAAACTGTGCCGCCACAGGTATGTCTTGTATTTGCCTGGTAAAATGACGAGTTAAGTGGGACACAAATCTTTCCTCGCTCATTGGTGTGTCCAAAAACATAGCTTGCAAGTGTAATCTATGTATATACTCACACACTATTTGTAAAAAGCGATCCTGCTCGTGAATATTCCAGAATCTTGACAACAATGAAGTTCTAGCTTCTGTGTAACTGTCCCACTACGTGTCATAAGTGTCCGCCCATACAGCCGCCTCTCCTTCAAGTCCATTAAGTAACAAGTTCAGTCTATCCAATTCTTTGGATACATTTTTCGTGATCTTATCTAATTTACAAAAATATTGTACGTTCTAAACTTTTGAATTATAGCCAGTAAATTTAGGTATTGTTGTTTTGTTGTGCGTTCAAATGTGTAATATTACATATGTGTTCCTCTCTCTGTGTTGATGTCCTTGTAGTAGTAATAACAGATTTATTAGGGGTACTCATGGGCTCCTTGTTCGCACATATGTTCGCCCTATCTTATAAGCTGTCACATATCTGAGTAAAAGGGGTGTACAATTAATTTAACCAGCATTATCTTACTTTCAAACTAATTTAAGTTTACCTTTCACTTTGTCTCGATCCCGTGGAGAGATAAGTATTGAGATCTTAAAAAATAAAATAAGACTCAATATTTTGATAAATTTTGACGTTTGATGACCCCATGAAACCGAAAAAAGTTGTTATCGCGTTGCCACCTGTCTGTATCTAGGCCTATAAACACAACTGTTTTACCGATAGGGCTGTAACTTACTATCTTGGGTTTTTATGAGGCTCCCTAAATGAAGTTTGGGAATTATATCTCCAAACCTAAAACTAAGGGTAGTTTATTGAAGGAAAATACGATAAAAAACTAATTATCTCACAATCTGCTCTAACAATTTTGAATAAAATTCGTATGTATGCAGGGCCACCCATAGGAATTGTGGGCTCCCTCTACAGACATTTATCAGGCCCCCCACCACCCTTGCCCAGATTTTAATGAGTATTGAAGCCCTATAATTTTAACAAAGTATTAAACCTACAATTTAAGATAAAGTGCAAATCTATCGAAGAAAAATCTATATGCATAGATAACTATATCAGGGTATGTAGCATAATTAGTTGTTGTATCATAGTATCTAATGGAAGCATCACATTTATAGAAGGCCTCGAGAAGTAGGCTGCTTTAGTCGGAATCTAATTATAGTTCCTGAGATTTTGAAGCAGATGGCATAGCGAATATTGTCTAACACAATGGACAACATTGTTATGTTGTTGAGTTTTTCTTGACCTAAACGTGTTTGCAAATGAGTCTTGATCCACTTTAATTTACTTTCACCAGATGCTACACGAACAGAAATCGTGATAAAAAGTCTTAATCAATACACAATTCTGAGAAAACATTCTGGAATTAGTCTTTGCAGATGTTATTTAGAATGAGTATAGGTAGGCTTTTAGCTCTTACTTTTTCAACAAATCGTGCAAAGTTTGCATCAAAAATAGTTTCAAAACTTTCAATTTCAGTCAAAATATCTAGTTATAGATCTTCTGGATATTTAAAACAATTCTTCTACCGATTTGTTACTTTTCAAACTTCTAACTTTTGTCATTTCATGTCTTGCCTTGGGATGGATATTCAAAATAGCTGCAAAGTAATTATAAATGTCTCTTACTTATTGAAATTTTGTTCTCAGTTGTGATGTTAATATCTTGTCGATGATTACATAAAACACATTTATCTTAAACTTTTCTTCCTCTTTATTTCATAGTAGAGAGTATTCAGGATATTCCACTTCATCTAGAGAAATGTTTTTTAATTCTCTTTTTCGCTTAAAATCTAATTTGGATTTAGGTTTCCAAGCCACATTTCTCTTGCTTCTTCGATCTCTTGAAGCAATGGCTATGTTGTTTCTTTCTACTTCTAAAGAAATATCTTCTGATTGTAAAATTAGTTTTCTCTGATTAATTTTGTTCAAAATGTCTGCCCAAATAATGAGTCAAGGCTATGGTCTCAAACTTATTAATTTGTATCAAAAAACCATTCATCTTGTCAGTGCTACCTACTATACTTAACAAATCGTTGGTTTAGTCTATTACATGCTGGATTGTGAACTAAAACAATTTTACTAACGCATCTAAGAGACACTGTAGGAAAACACATGAACGAATATATGAGGTATTCCTGTAAAAATGTATAATAAATATGTATGATGTCTGTCAAACCTTTAATGTATAATAAATATATATTTTGTAATATCGTGTTTTATTCACGCAAAACCTTTCTGTCCCCCTTACACGTAGATACGAGTCTCGACTTGTCGAGCCGTCAAACTGTCACCAAATATGAACAGGATCAATGATCTAGCTCCCGGTTTTAAGGTAATGATCTATTCCTGTATTGTCGAGACGACAAATTGGTGCCAGTAATCAAAGAAAACCCATTGTGACATCATTCAAGGCCGTGTCCTGACTTATCTTGTCGACCCGACAAACTGGCTCCTGTCATCAGGGAAAATCCATTACTACATAGAGTGTGGGGTGAGGGGTTTCGACACCAGAAAAACCTCTTGCCGAGGGGAGGGTTGCCAGAGTCAATGTCCTAGCTGACGGTTTCAAGGTCACGATCTATTCCTGTCTTGTCGAGCCGCCAAACTGGCGCCATTCATCAGGGAAAACCCATCGTGACATCATTCAAGGTCGTGTCCCGACTTGTCTTGTCGACCCGCCAAACTGGCGCCTGTTATTAGGGAAAACCCATTACCACATAAGGGTTGCAACACATGCCTTGAAGGAGGGGGGAGTGAGGGGAAGTGAAAGGGATCTCAAGGTAGGGGGAACCCTCTTTCACACTCTTCGCTACGCTGCCATCAGGAGAGGTTCATGCTGTTTGTTCCGGGAAGTGAAAGGCAATCCAGCAGAGCGAGGGAGTGGTCAATCTAACTTAGCTCGTTCTGTGCCGTGGCGATGTAAGGAGTGTGTGGGAGTGAAGGAAAAATTGAAAGGGATTTTACGGCCGTGATACACTGTCAGCTGCTAGGTGGTCACATTCTTTGTTAAGCGGTCGGTCAGAGAAGATGGTCCTAGCGTTCAATAGCGAAGCCTAAGGAGGAGCACTTGGTGCCATGGACTGCACTCCAATAAATAAATAAAAACTTTCATTGTCCCATCCCAATCCTACCCAGACATAAATAACCAATGAGTACAAATAAAAAAGCAATGAGCATACATAAAAAACCAATAAAACAAGAAAATACAAGTACCAACATGTTTGGAACAAGAAACCATATGTCTGGAACACTGAAAAGAGGGTTAGGGTCGGGAGGGGTGTCAGGCGGGAGGCGAAAACCAACAGCCAATTAGAGAGCGAGGGACGTGTTCACGTGACCAGTTTTAAACCAATAGGAAAAGTGTGCTGGTAAATCACCCCAGCTACTAAGTACTTTCAGTGGAGAAAAATTTGCTCAATTGTCATCCAGAGATCAAGGAGAAAATTACTAAACTTTTTACTCAAATTAAAACAAGAAGAATGGATTTCATTTTTAAATAAATAGATCACGCTTGAACTGTAACCATTTAATTTAAAGTAAGTAAAAAAACTTTTTTTTGTTAATATCTTATCAATTTCCTGAATAAATTTTCTTTTTATACATGTTTTTTATACTTTTACACTATTTTAAAACAAAGGCTAAACATTTTCTGGAGCAGCACCCCCACTAATTTTAGCTACGAGCCGTTACTGCTCAGCTACCATAATTTACAAGTGAGCCACTTACTTTAATATCTTCATTCATTCGGTCAACGCAGACACGATTTATGAGAATTGCGTCCTCAAAATCTGAGATAAATCCCTGGATGTCAATTTCGACCAAACCTTGCTTTATTACGAGTTGAATCTGTAACGTAGAGTACATCGAAGTTAGCTTATACAAAACTGGTTTTCATGATTATTTTAAACTTTAACTAAAACTATATCAAAGATGGATTTGACCAAACCTTATTTATACAATATTTGAGTATATAAAGAGCAAATAAGCAAATAAAATTCAACAAAGCCAAAATTAATTATTCGTTAATTATCTAAAGCCCAAGGTACCTACATAAAATATATATATTAAAGGAGGGTTATTCACGACTCGTGCAGTCAACAATATAGATCACAATCAAAAAATTACTACAGATCATGAATGTTTCCATGGTACAGTAATATTAATATTTCAAAATCTAAATGATAATTTTGCGGGGACCAGTTGGCCTATGACTAAAATTATGTGTGCTGAGGAAGTGAGTAAACATTTCCCTGAGAGCTACATTATGGTCCTCTCTATGATACTGGTATATTATTAGCTAAATTAGAAGATAGTTTAGTTGATTACCAAGCTACATCACTAGTTATAGTGACATAATCACCTGGGCATCATAGAATACAAGCAAACGAGAAGAATCTTCAAAATATTGGGAATTAATACTTTCACTCCTGTTTCCTCTATTACCAGAGCATGCTATGTCACCATTCAATGGATATCGTGAATACATAAGTTGAAGGCCTGGGCATATTACAATCGTCACGTTTGACCAGACACTCTACGCAATGGCAAAACAACTCAAGGGAAAATACTCCACAACTCCTGCAAATATCAATTCATGATCACGTTTGGTGTAGGGAATGTTGATATGGCAGGTATCAAGATTTTTGGAAATCTCCTAAATGGAAGTGGGTAGACAGGAGCACTTTGTTCAGAAGGATATTACCACAGCTGGAGAAGCTGATTGTTTATAAAAGGTTTACAAATGACCTGTACTCGTAGGGCTCATCAAGCCACAGCCAATAGTCTCTTTACTTCAGCAATGGACATACAATTACTACACTCAATACATAGATGATAGTAATCTAGTTAGGTCACTTGAATATTGCTGCAAAGAAACATGCGGTGTATGTACCCAATTTAAACTATGGTACATTATTCTAAAACTAAAACTTCTTTTAACGAGTTTTATAAGAGCTATACGAAAATAATATTTAGAGTTCTATATAGAAGCACTACCCAAGATTGTTCCCTGGTAATTTTATTTGAACAACATGCACAATTGATTCTTGTACAACTATCTGCTATAGTTTCACTTAAGAAGTATCACCTTAACACCCATGCAAGCTCTATGAAATAAAAGTTTGTACCAAAAAAGTAAAATCATGTGCTCTCTGCTATTACTATTGATCAGGCCCATTAACGAAATAGCTCATTAGTTTAATATAATGGAGGGGCTGTAGGCCTGATGGAAAACCTAACAACTCTGCGTCGTTGGATGGTCTCTAGTCCTGGGATGGCCTATTTACTTGTAAAATTTAACTCTACCAAGATAAAAATATGGTAAAAAGATTCGTGTCATCACAAGGGTAATAAGCATTTCAAGATGGTGTTTGCAAACGATATAAAATCTCTAATCATATACTGAAAATTGAATAATGACATCTGGACACGGGAATTGAACCCGGGACCTTTGGCTTAGTACGCCACTCTACTTTATTATACATTTAATTTGTAATAGTTATCGTTACCACCTCTACATATTAGAGTAAAGGGGAAGCCACGATGCAATCTGCGCCACTCTGCTTCCGCCTTACTTACAGAATGATTTGTCGAATCATGCATCCAACATTTATTGTATTATGGGACAGTAAAACTGGTTCCAATTTTTCAATACTCAAACATATATGCTGCTACACCAAAGCTGAATAGTTTGACAGAAAAAAAGGTGTTTCAAAAAAGAATGTTTGGAGTACGTCTCAAAGACAAGTGAAACACTTTCATCATTCAGGGATGTGTTCGTCTTTTACTGCAACATGACTCATGGAACATACATTGTGTTTATAATTTATTTATGTCTGAAAATGACAGTAGTTTATATGAAAGGAAAGTAAGACTTTTAAATATCCTGTTTTTTAAATATTATCAGGATGGTTATATGCTGTACCAGAAGACACTGAAGCCACTTTTGTATGTAAAGAGAGTGTACATCCCATTCCTTCAATAAATATAACTTTAACACATACAGGGAGAATTTTAAATGTCTCAGATTATGATCTAATAGAATTGTAATATAATGTCTTGCCATCTATCAGGGTAGGTTAAGAGTCTGTGGAACGCTATGCAATTCCAAGAGTTAATAAATGCAATTTGGTAAGAGAGCTTTAGTTCTTATTGTGTATATAATTCTACCTATTTACAGGAGGAATTAGAAAATTATGTAATTTCAAGTGATTCAACAGTATATTTTGATAAATTAATTAATCAAGCTAAAGCAAAAGTTAAAGAGAGAGACATTATAATAAATTACTTGTTTGTACTTATGTAATACCAAGTGCAGCGATTATGAGTATTGTTTTAACCGCACTGCAGGGGTGGCTCTAGCCAATGGGTGCATGGGCATGTACCCTCCCAAAATTCAAAAAATAAAACAATCATAAAATTTTAATTCAAGTTTATATTTAATAATTTCATTTTATGTTTTAATTCCATAAAATAACTTATTTAGTGTTTAATAATGCCATTTTATTATTAGCGAGCGATTCGCTTTGTGTCAGACTGGCAGACAAAGGTTTTTACTAAGATTTGGGGTGCAGAGCTCCTACACCTGAAGTCCTGTGTATTTGTGTATAGTGTTATTGAATTAATCGCTCAGCGTTGGGCGTCGATTAAAACATTACGGATCAGCGATTGATGCCGATTGAAGTGACACCGTTTACTTAATTGCCCCGTGATTGAGCACTAATTAAAGCGGTATGGAACTGCGGTTAAGTAATTGCATACTAGATTTGAATTGTGAGATAATTGGTATTTATAGCCCTGTGATTGAGCACCAATTATATTGATACAGAATTATGTGTTATATGTTATTTTATTAAAGTTGCCTTACTCATTGGTAAAACAGACACATAGACGTAAACTCCAAATGTAGACCACCTTTTCCGTATAGTGGGCAGCTGAGGCTGGCCCCATTATATAGTGGGCAGCTGGAACCAGAATGTTAGGGGGATTAATCTTGAGAGACATCTCACGCCGAGTGTGGCTTCTCTGAGAAGGCCTGTCACAGCTGGCTCCAATCAGATTCTATATTCAGTCACTAAAGCGCTGGTACAACCCTTGCATGGCGTTTAGACCGAGGAATTAATAATATTAACTAGAATATTGTATAGCGTGGAAGAACCTAGAACAGTGTTCAAGTTGTTGTCTGGTAATTCCAATGGAAATAGACCTTTGGGAAGATCCAGAAGCAGATGGGAGGATATCATTAGAATGGACCCGAAAGAGATAGTGTGTAATGAATTAATGGACTTGATATAACTTTCTCTATTGGGAATAGGTAGCGTACTTTTGAGTTCTTAATGTCATAGAGTAAAAAGAGTAAGATTGTAATAAGCTCCTGGTCTAGACATTGAGAAGGAATAAACTAAGGTAAACATATATTTATTTATACAATTTTAACAATTTCTCCCTTCCTTTGCAATTACAACCACATAAAAAGTGTTTTAAGCAGAGTGAGGTAGTTTGACAGCTTTTTGACTTTGAGATTGTATAGAATCTTCACTTTAATTATTTGAATATTTCAAGAGTTTTTGTTTTAATAATAATTTAATAATATAAAGTCTTTGTTGCAAACATAATAGCTACAAGGATATCATTTTAATTTTTTAAACTCACTCTTAGAAAATGTAAAATGTTAGTACATTCCGTTTATCCTGAAAGGTAACAATCTTAACTAAACAATTACGGCCCTATCTCATAAGCTCCACCATAGTGTAGCTCACTAAGGTGAGATTCCTATCTTTCTGAGGGAACGGAGTGTACATAGAAAATAAAAATATCAATAAAGAAACTCCTTAGATATGTGTGGAGGAAACTAAATTTGGGGGTAAAATTAAATTTCCTGGTTGCTAAATAAACAATAATTCTAGTTTCAATGCATGTTTGGGCGCTATTGGGACGCTAAACCTAGCAAATGCTCCACATACTTGCAGGCTATGGATGAGATGAAGTTTCTCTTTCCTGATCACTCGTAGCTCTCCTTGCAGGGAGGAAAGCATTTCCTTGTTCTTGATCACTTTCTTTTGGAACACGTTCACTGTGGCATCTGCCTCGGCCACTTCCAGGGATAGCGCTTTCATCTAGACAAGATCGACAAGTTTCATCCAAAACTCATTGCTTCCATATTACTGGATACATTTCCTCAAAATATAACCGGTTTTACAAGTGCAACTAGGAAAATATACTGGTATTATACCGGGTGGCCTCCTATATCCAGCAGGTGGAGCAAGTTGATGTATCACGAACGACGTGTCAGCGGGTGCTGAAGTGTTTGCAGAAATTGGAAGGACCTGACAAAGCAAAACACGTAAATTACTGTGCGTGGTTGCTGAATTTGATCTTTGGAGGACTTTTGGACCCATTTCTGTATTTCATGTCGGATGAAGCTTGGTTTCATTTATCAGGTTACGTGAATCCACAGAACACGAGGTACTGGTCTACTGTAAATCTTCACATGACTCACGAAAAACCACTGCACGACCGGATAATTTGTGTTTGGTGCGCAGTTTCAAGGATACGATTAGTGGGCCCAATTTTCTTCGGTTCAACAGTGACTACTGCGGTTTATCTACACATGTTTGAACAGTTTTATGAACAATTGACACCAGAAGAAATATTTTACTGCTTATTCCAACAAGATGGAGCAGCATGCCACACCTCCAGAGACTCATTGGCGCGGGTTCAGGAGTTTTTTTTACTTAAGAGCAAACTGTGAGCCAGGGGTTATGGCCACCCCGATCCCCGGACTTATCCTCGCGAGATTTTTATTTGTGGGGAAATTTAAAACAGAAAGTGTATGCTAATAATCCGCATACCCTGGATGAACTCAAGGGAAACATCACTATCGAAGAGCTGCAGACAATAACGGCTAACATGCTGCAACGTGCCCATAGGTGCATAGTCATGGACGGTAATCACGTTCATAATCTGTTGTAACATGTGGGTATGTCAATAAAGCTTTAGTCAAGCAGTTCACTTGCTAATTCTTCATGTCACAATATGGGTGGAGGGGGATTGACCTCCTCCAATTCAGAGTGAGGTGACTGTTGGATATAGGAGGCAGGTTACTTTTCCGTGGGACACTCTGTATATCACCATTATAATATGACAATTATTCACTTTTAAATATAACCCTATTTAAAATGAGCAATTTAACTGTGCATGAAAATGTATCAATACAATTATTCTAATATGGTCTTAATTTATCTGGTGAATCTAGGGATGGCCTGATATGATGTAAAAAATTATCCCATTTGTGCCGATATTACGTCATCGGACGCCAAGTGTTTCCCACAAACCTCCACGAGCGTACTTGGCCGGGTCGTGGAAGGTTTTCTCCCGCGGGAAGAAGTAGTTCGGGTAGTTTACGTCAGGATGTAGCATGGTGTATGTGAAGCAGTATTGTCTCGGGAAGTTAAGAGGGTGACCCCCCTCCCCCCCTCTTGAACTGGTGGAACGGTTTGAGAGAAAATTGTACAGAAAAAAATTGTAAAGGTGATACAGTGCAGTAAAAGAATGCTTTACAATACTATACTTGTACACATTTATTGGAAACACATTGTAACTAAACCTTTTGTCATTATGGCTGGGACTGGTTAGAGATTTAAATGGTCGGCTTACCGTCACAATTAGGTCAATAATAACACTGGAGGAATCTATTTTGATTGTGGACCGAGATGATAATGAGTGTTGAAATGTTGAGAGTCCTTAGGATCTGAATACTAGCATGTTCTAGTATATAGCCCACGTAGTAACTGTTATCATTCATACTTTAGCTAAACTAGCTCATTAGATAGCTACCAGACATCTTGGAGTTCACGTTCTCCTCAACCAATCACAGTAAGGGTCACGTGGTACACAACCATACAGTTATTTCTCAGTAATAAGTGTAGTCCCTGACCATGAGAACACACCAACGAATCAGGATACTGTCATCTTATACCACTATCAAACTGCCAGCTTAGAAATGGAATACTTAACTCGCAGATACATCATAAGTTGTAAGTTTGAGGGCATTATAACATATTTATATATATATATATACCTATATAATAAAAATATATATAGGCTTATATAATAAAAATTTCAGAGAAGTAGAAAATCATTTGCACGCTCAATCATACACTCATTCAAAGCACAATTTATTTCAAGAGCCCAGAATAGCTGATTAATGATCAGACATATTTTACTTTAAAATATATTTTACAAACAAGCCGACTAGACAAATTATACATAGATATGATCATATTTGTATTACCTTGAGCTCGGACTCTACTTTCAGTCGACGGACGCGGCAGAGAGTGGCCCAAGTCTCCTCCGATGTATTTGGCGAAGCATTGGAGAAACTGTCGAGAGTATCCAGTCCTTTGAGGTAGTCCAAACATTCCGCCAGGAGAAATATCGGTCTTTCACCGGACACAGAGCAGCGAGACAGCTCACTCACTAGAGCTACAGATGTTTGAATTCGCTGATGCATTTTGGGCCGCTTTCTAAACATGGGCATTTTTAAAAATAGCCTCTAATAAATTGTATTACAGTGCATGTAAGGTAGCAAGTTCCACTACGATATAGCATAAAAGATAGGGTCATGCTGTAATACTTCAATATAAGGTAAAATACTTGTGTACTTCTAGGTAGTGATATTAATCAACATACAGTTTTATTTTGGTCATAGATTATGGGGAGAAAAAATAATTGAATTAATTTGAACCTCGTTCCAGTTCATACACTTGTATGTTTCTTGGCCTATGTAAATACCATTAAAATACCACATTGAACAACATATTTAAACAATTACGTTGCCCTACTTTTATATACAACCAAATCTCAGCCTTTAGCCAAAGGTGTGTATTTTTTTTAAGTAGTGAAATACATTGATATTATCTTGGATTAGTATGGATAACTATGGGAGCGTAAAATTACATAAATTACCTTCATTTACCATGAAAGGTAGCAGGTATTTATTTTATGGTTCCACTATGGTGCAGCTTATAAGATTATACCAGAGTGTGATTAGTCAACTTCTAGCTCTAAGGGCGAACCAAGTGTGCCAGTGATCACTGACAATTCTAGCTCTAAGGGTGAACCAAGTGTGCCAGTGATCACTGACACATCTAGCACTAAGGGTGAACAAAGTGTGCCAATGATCACTGATACATCTAGCTCTAAGGGTGAACCAAGTGTGCCAGTGATCACTGACACATCTAGCTCTAAGGGTGAACCAAGTGTGCCAGTGATCAC
>CABFVX010003612.1:45437-61429 GCA_902151425.1 Timema shepardi | reverse complement strand
TTCAGTTGATTGTAGTTCGTTGTCCGGCGCGGAGCTCTTGCCTGAGGTCACGCCCAGCCAGTTCCCTCGATGTTGTTGTTTTCAGCGGGGCATCAGACTCGACGGAAGAGTTGGTGAAGTAGGTATGTAAACAAACACACAAATGTTACGGGCGTAGCATTCAACACTATTATCTCATTTGTTAACTCTTGACGACTTGTTTATAACACAAAAAATATTCGTGTTTTACATTTGAACGGGGCTAAGCCAGATTAGCCCGTTACAGTCTTACTGCCCGTTCGGGCTATACTCTTAGTGTTGTTTGGGGTGGTATATATTGCGAGTGTAATTGTGGAACCCTTTTAAATCTCTAGTGTTGGTAGTGATATTTGTAACTATCTTTATTTAAAGTTTTTAAATTAATAATTTTATTTCATGGTCTAAATTAAAACATACTTTTTTAAACTAAATGTAAGTATGTTCAAGAATATTTGTATTAATTTTTTTTCAACTGGGAAAAAATTGTCTAAAACAAAATAGAGACTAAAACATTTAAATAGCATGATTAACAATACCTTGATGGTATATTCTGTAACCTATTGATGTAGAGAGGAACCTGAATAATATTTAGCTAACAGTCGAGGTCATGTTTCCAAGTTATCGACACTGATTAATAACAATCGAGCGAACATTGAGAATTGTGCTATGGCTTCAATATGATCCTTGTCAGTAGTTTCCGTAAATAGTAAATTAACATTCATTTTTGTTTTTGGCAAAAAAAAAAGTTTAGGTGGAAAAATTAATTCAGAACCCTTGGTTTTTAGTCCATTTGAGAGAAAATATTAAATATTATCAGTGAGGAAAACGTATTTGAACCTTGATAAGTTAAACAAGTTTTAGAGCTTTTAATATTTTAAATATTACAGAGATCAATATATGTTAAAACTTACCATTTAGTTTACTTACTTGATACTTTAATAAAATAAACAAACGCCATTGGTAAATAGTCTAAAAAAAAATTGTTTCCGAATTACGAGCCGCTGGCCCAAATGTTTGCTTAAAATGTTCAAATAAATACAGAATTAAAAAAAACTGTTCTGTCTGTTGTATACGTTATGAATAGAGAATACAGGTGGAGCCAGCTTATCCCATGGTAAGCCAAATATGTTACACTTATATAACTAATAGTGTATGTAAATAATTTATTTTCAACCTATTATAACTGTCTCTACTGTAACAAGTGTAATTGAATAGCAATTGAGTATATTTGTATCGTATACAAATGTTATAGTTTCAAGTACAATCAATTTAATGAATATTGACAATCAGGACATGGGAATCGAACTAGTAACCATTGACTTTGAGTACTAAAATAAGCCATATCGTCTCATATAACAAATAGCCTGTGACATGTTATCTATTTTATTATTTAATAATACTAACTGTTGAGAGATCTCTCAAATAACAATGGAATAAATGAAATAATGAACAGTGTTACTTGCCTGCTATATGGCATTAGGAACTAGGAACGCTGTTGCAAATCGATAAAAGATAAAGCTTTGTCCACCAAAGAGCATAAAAATCAAATTTATTTCCAAAGACCTGAATTAAAAAGTATTTATATCTCAGAAATTATTGATTTTATAAAAATATGTTTCAAATAAAAGATTTTAATTTTTAATAGTACCACAACTTTACGTTAGTTACTACATATCTTAAATAGTTGCGGAGAAATGATGAAAATAGGAAAATTTCCTCTATCTAAAGTATCCTCAAAACCATTTTCATAATAAAATGGGAACTGCCATATTGTTTATAATAATAAACAGTCTATATATAAAATTTAATCAAAATTGTTATAGTATATGTCGAGAAAATCTTTTTTTTTCTTTTTGCCCTTAAGTAAACTAACATTAAATTTACGGTTGTATATTTCATTCCAAAACCACTTGGGGGGGACCGTATGAAAACCCCAGAAACCAAGTTTTAGACCAATCTGTAGAATAGTTCCGGCTCTTGCCCGTGGTACAGACAGACAAACGGCATTGCGAAAACCACTTTTTTGTTTCAGGGGGTCACGAAACGTCGACATTTATTAAAATCTGGAGTTAATTATTTTTTTTACGATCACGAGGTATCAGGAGAGAATAAAACACAATTTGGATCTCTAATTATATATATTTTTACTTTCTCGCTATCTTACAGGTAGAGAAAGTATTGTGATCGCCAAAAAATCGAACTCAAGATTGTGATGAATCTTGACGTTTCATGACCCCCCCGAAACCAAAAAAGTGTTTTTTGACTTTTCGACTGTCTATACCTCCAACTAGAGCCTAAAATATTTTACCGATTGGGCTAAAACTTGGTATCTAGGGTTTTCATAGGGTTTCCCCGAGGTTTTTTTTAATTGGATACCTAACCTTAAAATTAAGGGTAGTTTACTGAAGGATAAAAAGAGAAAAAGACGATTTTCTTAAAATTGACTATAACGATTTTGATTAAATTTCATTTCTAAATATTTATAAATATTCCAAACAAAATGGCTTCTCTCAATATTTCGGCAAAATGACTTTAAGGGCTTTGGTCTGAAGCGTTAAAAAATTTTATATAATATCTCCTAAACTATTTGAGATATGAAATTATTTATCGTTACAAATATGTAGGTCTCTTTATAATACAAATATTTTATGTGAAGCATATTTTTTTTAAACCAATAACTTTCAAGCTTTACGTAAATATATGTATCTTTTTTAACTTTTCGAACACAAAAGGTAAAAGTACGAGTATTTCGACCGCAAAAGAAAATCTAACCTAAAACCTAAAAGTGGTCTTTGCAATTATGTCTGGCTGCGTGTCTACTTAAACTTAAAATTAATGTTAGTTTAAGAAAGGGTGAAAAGAGAAAAAATCGATTTTCTCAAAATCGACTCTAATGATTTTGATTAAAATTCGTATCTAGGTCTTGATTAAGATTATAAATAAACTAGCTGTTTTTATTTGACCATTTAAATGAATTTTAGGTTACTTTACAGAAATAGAATCTTCCGTATCTCCGCAACTATTTGAGATAATAAATAACATACCATTACAAAATTGTAGTACTACTAAAAATTAAAAACTTTTATATGAAATATATTTTTATAAATCCAACAATTTCTGAGATATTGGCAAATATATTAATACAATTTTGTGAGCTTTAGTTGTAGATACTACTTAAGTTTAACGCAATAATTTCCCAATGCCTTGGAGTGATTAGATACAAGTCTCTAAAAGCTAATGTTGTTTTTCTTTAAACCTCTTAGGAGAAATGTTTGTACAGCAATGATCTATATCCATTATAGACTCAATAGTAAATATTTACATTTTTTATTGGTTAAAATTTATAAATGAGGAATTTAATAGCAATGCGAAGGCATGAAGATTTGCAACACCTAATAAAATATCAAAATTTTTAATATGAAGTGTTGACCCTTGTGGACCCAACATTGATATTTTGTATCGGTTCAAACATACAAATGAGGACATTAATTCTTTAGAAACAAAATTATAAAATCTAAAAATGGGACTCCAAAAAAAAGTTTTACATAAGTATAGTGCAATTTATTCTTGGGTTTGCTAGTGTATATTATTTCATTTCACATATATTACGGGTGTTGAGTAAATATCTCCATTTTCAAACAATAGAGCGAGAAAGTCCGTGCGGAGTTCCGTACCATTTATTTATTTGGTCCGAGAGATTAAAATATAAATGAGATTTAAGAAACTTCTAAATATTTGAAGACTGCTGGGCCAAGACGTTAGAGATGTCTCGTTATTGTTCGTTCACGGTAGGAGTTTACCTGGGAAAGGACTTTTTTCCCTACCAGAAATCAATTATATAGTAGGATAGTGGTAAGAAAAAAGACCTTTCAGAGGTAAACTCCTCCCGTGAATGAAGTATACACTAAATTTCCTTTAACAAACGAGTCAAAGTTGAATCGCAGCAGGACTCACTGAGGTTGTTTTTATAGGTGTGTTTCTATCTCCTCCTTCATTATGACACGGTGAATTTCCTCAAAGCTACCTCCTTTATTCACAACACATAGATTAAGCCATTAATAACTTTTGTGTTAAACGTAAAGATAGAAATAATAACAAACAATTTATTATTGTAATTATCGCCCGCGGAGGGTGACACATTTGTAGTGAGCTGGACTCACTAAATGCGAGGATAGTTAATTATGGAATTTTGTCAGCACTCTTGCGTGTTGATAATATACTGATTAGGTTGATGTGATGTATTACTAGACTATAATTGAAATCACTTCTGTTTTAATTAAGTGTTTATTCAGCGTTATCGCTGTACTGAACAGGGTGAATATGTGATCCGATGTCACACGCGTTGTTCTTTCACTTCTTAGGGAACTGGGAGGATTCAAATGGGTTTGGATCAAGATTGATATAATCTAGTGACCAGCTTGGAATAGTTACGGTCCTGTTTCAGATTCGGTGATTACTCTAGGGGGCGGATTTTGCCCTAAATGCCTTTTTTTTATTCCTATGCTTTGAAAAGTAGACTTTTGAGGTATAAGTTTATTTTCGATGATTGCTAAGATAGTGTGATGACTTTTATAGTGCCTATAAATGCCTATTTAGGTGTTTAGTGCCTATTTTACAAATGGGAGTCTTAAAGTGTCTTTTTTCTATTTCTCTCTTCCTCACACTTTTTTTCTTTCTAAATACTTACGGTCCCCCCCCCCCTCTCCTTTTCACTCCTTAGGTCAGTCCACGTGGATACTCATGATAGGAAAGAAAGGCCCATGTATCCAGAGGTTTGATAGGTTCAAACTGGCCAGACTGTCGACAAAGATTTTCTTTTGGCGGACAGCAGTGTCAGTTCATTCAGTAGTTGTGTATATTACGCTGTTGTTAGATGTGCATATCTGTTCATTAATATTTATTTGTATTGGAATCAGTGTAAATTATTGAACTAAGTTTGTAGAAAAAGCTAAAGAGAAATTGTGTAAAAGTGTGCTAATCAAATAGTAAATTGGTGGCGATAGGAATTTCACAACGGATGGCAAAATAATTTTTTGTCAGGCATGTTCCAAGGAGGTAAGTTACCTTTTCAAAAGGGGAAAGAAAATTATTAATTTTGAAAGTCGAGGTTTTTATTAAATATTTTTGCTAAAATTTAAAATTAGACCATGATTATTTGCTATCGTTCAAACTAGGTTTCATTTATTATTGAAGGATTTCAACGACAAAGTGGAAATATATATTAAAGCGTAGCATAACTATCTTACAAAAATAATCTTAGTTCTCTTGTTAGGTGATGCTTTGTTAATTTGTAGAATTCACATATATTATTGGATAAAAATTTCCACATATAATATTTAGGTAAAATGTGAGAAGAAGTATCACCTAGAACAACACAAAAATACTGCAATACATATGAAGAATTGCAGAAAGAAAACAGGATCAAAACAATTATTTTTTTCCTAAAGTTAACGATGCAGAAAAAACCCAAGAGAAATTTTCTGCTGATTTATGATCTGCGATGGTAGCTACCAGTATTCCTTCGAAGAAGCTGGAGAATCAAGATTTTAATGCTTTTCTCAACAAATATACCAACATGAAAACTACTTGCATTCAACCTATTTATCCGTAAGTTTTTACAATAGCAGTTTTTCTTTCTAACATCAAAAATATTAACTAAATTGTATTGACTTAAACTATTTGCAAGAAATATTCTTTTTATTTAATTTAAGACAGTTGAGAAGATCCGAGAAGATATTCTAGAATCATACTTCTGGGCTACTGTTGATGAAACCACTGGCATATGAAAGCTGTGAAGATAATATGGGCAATAGAAGAAAACCTGAATCAGGCTTCAGTTGGCACAGCCATCGTCGACAAATTTATCAGAGCATTGCAGCGAAACCCTGGGTGGAAATTGATGGAAAGTATTGCGGGCATCTTGGAAGGACAAACTAAAACCCCCAGAAGTCAAGCTTAGCTCAGCTGATATAGCTATTCTGATGTTTTGCCCGATGACTTCATGTGAAGTCGAGAGAAGTTTCTCACCCCATAAAAAAAACATGTCAGAAAACAGAACAAAATTTACACTTGATAATCTTGAGAAGTATTTGGTAATTAACTATAATAGTAATCAATTTGTGTTTATGGAAAGTGTATGCTGGATTTGAAGAATGAATAATAAAAAAATTGAGTGTTTTGGTGCCTTTTTCTTGCATTACTATCACTATCTATGTGCCAATTTTTTCTTTTTAGTGCCTATTTACTGCCTTTTTTACTTTGTAATGGCTATTTAGGTGCCTATTTTTGAAATTTTTAGTGTTTATTCGCCTGCCTTTTTAAAAAAATGTAGTGCCTATAAATCTGTCCCCTAGTGATTAGTAAACAAATATTTTTTCTCCTGGCTGCTCGTCGACTGTCGCGCGAGTGTCATCACATCCGCTTGTCAACAGGGTTGTTTTCGAAAATGTGTCTTCTAGAATGTTCGAGTAGTGGGATTCAACCATCCCTCGTCCCTTCCCCCTAGTCCTTTGAGAAGATTTCAACTGTGTGGCCAACAGAGAGGGACAGAAGGATGTTCATTAAATTAATTTTGAATATTATCGTATTAGATCGGATATGATCGGCTCTATTAATAAGTAAAAAGGGATGTTTAGTATAATATAATCGTTACAGTACTAAGCGTGCACTTTTTAACCGACTGATTATATCTGCACACGACTTATAAGCTAACCTAAATCTAGAACACACACAACACCCAGCCCACAGACGTCACTCTGAACAGGGAAACCCATGTTTCGCAAATTATTTCTGCCACGTCTTGAATCGATACTTGGACCTGACAAAATAATGAGTAAGTATGTCTATAGCAAAAAATATATAATAATTTAATAGTGTTTATTTGTAGCACAATTAAATGTGTTTTTTTAATTATATAATTTAAAGAGCTATAAATACACATGATAATATATTTTAGCAACGCCTATACTAATATTTTTATTATGGGAGATACATACGCATTTGTATTAATTATCCTAATGTCTTAGGAATGAAGAATATTGAGCTTAGAAGAATTGGGGAGAGAGTGAAAAATCATTTAGGAAAAACCACTATCAGTACACCCGACTGGGATTCAAACCCCGATCTCCCGTCATAATAAATCTAGTATATTGATAAAGTGACGTCTTGGACCATGTGACCGCTTTATTACAGGGATCACAATTCATTGGTGGACACGTGACCTGACCGTCTAGCTATATTAAATTGTTTTGAGCATGACAGAGAAGTCAGGGTTCCAATTCCAAGCGGGTGTACTAAGGGTGAGATTGCTTATAAATTAATAAATAGATTCCAATTTCCCTTCTCACAAATTTGGGTACATCTCCTATCAATTATGCCATCAGTTATACGCTACTGGTTTACATCCCGGTGGTGGAGTCATATTTGTCTAGAGGGTATGGGGTAATTTAAATAAAATAACATTTTGAAAGGCTTGGAGGGCCAAAGAGGGGTCCGGGGACTTTATACCAGCAAATGTTAGAATATTTTATGTCCCTAGAATACATTTGGACTGGTCCTCCCCATGAATTTTTTTAAAATGCCCCTAGAACATTGATTCTTAATATTTTTTGGGTCATGGATCTCAATGAGAATCTAACAAAGGCCATGAACCTTCTTCCCATAAAAATGGACGTAAATACACACTCAGGAAATTTTGCTTACTTAATACATCCCTCTAATATAAAAGTGTCTAGCCTTGTAAATCCAATATTGGTAAAATCCAATATCAACCTTTTTTTATTCGTCAAAATTTACAAATAAAAACTTTAATAACAACGCGGTAACCTGAATATGTGCAACCACTAGTAAAATTTCAAAATTTTAAACCGGAAGGTAAAATTTTTTATTATTTAATTTTTTCTCTTTTCTCTTTTCTCTTTAGTATGAAAGTGTTGATCCTTATTGAGCCAGTATTGACCTTTTTATTGGTCAAAATTCATTTGTGAGGTCTTTAATAACAATGCGATGACCTGAAGATATTCAATTGCCAATGAAATTTCAAAAGTTTTAACCGGAAGTCATATGATGTACAACCGCTGATAAAATTTTAATTTTTTAGCCGGATTTTGTTTTTAATATTTTAGCCAGAAATTAAAAAAAAATTTACTGGAAGCCAAAAAATTGTTTACGTAGCTCTAGCACAATTTGTTAGTTTAGTTTATTGCAGTATAAATTTATTACATTCACATGGGCATAATATAAAAACCATCTTTATAACGAATTATGTTACTCGCTTTTCCTTTCCATGCAAAAATTAATGGGTTCTTCATGAATAAAAGTGAATTAAATTCAAATTGTGTAACTTCAGTCAGGTTTAGTAACTGTTCTAACGTAAAGAGTTAATGAAAAGGGTGTTGTTGCTTTGTTTGAATAAGAGTTTGAAAATTGTGGAGCAGTCTTCATCAGTGCAGCGTGCGTGCTCAATACCCTGCCCGTTGAAGAATTATTATTATTATTATTATTATTATTATTATTATTATTATTATTAGCAATGCGTCTTACTACCCGTTTGGGCTATACGCACTTACGCTAGTGTGTGATGGTAGGGTGATTGTGAGATGTAATGGAGGACTTACAGTTTAACGTGGGATCCTAACCACGGTGGAGGCCTGGCATTTCACACATTCACAAGTTGTGGTTAATACACGCCTTGTAAGATGTGAAAGAAAGGTCTGGCAATCATATAAATCTGTGTTGGGACCGAGGATTGAACCCCAAACCCCCAGTACAGAAGTCTGACAACTTACTCTTAGACCACCAGGTCATCCCTTGAATAAAAAGTAAACTTTTTAATTGAATCCCAGCTTTGATATACAATTTTTAATTTTTTGTCTTCAATTCACGGACCCCCTGAAGCCCATCCACGGACCCCTTAGGGGTCCATGGACCTCATTGTAAGAACCCCTGACCTAGAAGGGGTTTGGGTTTGTCATCTCTCAGAAAATCTTTGAAAATTGGATGCCTCTAAAAATTATTTAAATTGGTCCATACTTACCCGGAAAATATTTGAAAATTGGATTTGGTATTTTGAGTTTGATGTAAGGCCAACTTGACGTTTTATATTCGAGCATATCAAAGGGTATGTAAACACGCCTAGATGGGGTAAAATCCATTTGAAGGGGAGAAAGATGTTTCCATGAGGCAGGGGGGAGCATGGTTAACAGGGTGGGTTCTAAATAGGTTTGCTGAATAATGAACGTAGCACACGGATTGCTCTACATCCTGCCCTCAAGCAAGACGGTGATCACACATTCGTCACCTACGTGCCGGTTTGGTACTAGGAGCTCTTAGACAGTCTTGTCACCTTCATTACTCGACAATAAACAAAGGACTTGATAGTTTAAGATGGTCCTTTGAAAGACGTATGTGCGTGATATCTCTTAACGTGTGAATGTTGCTGCACATCAATACACATACGAGCCTTGGCAGACTCAGAACCTATTCCCAGTGGCATAAAGACTACGACGACCGAAGATTCCGAGACTGTAGCAGTCTTCATCCATCTTCCCGACCGTTAGAGCTGTAACTAGTCTCTTCCACGCCCGGTCCGCCGTTGCCCTTTCTACATTCTACGGCATTGACCACTATTATGTCTCTAGTTTCCCACCCCAAGGAAATGAGAGTGCCCTAGCCTCCACCTGCTCCTCCAGCCTCCAATGAGGTATTGTTATGGTAGAGGGAGCTTCACTATCCGAAGACTCATTCGGTCATCCGATTCTCGTCGGTTGAAAGCACGGTGCACCATGAGTATGTGAGGTTGAAATTTGAGTAAAAGAGCTGGTCGACAGACGCACTCAACCCCTTGTAACCAATTATCATAATAGGCCAGTGCTAATAATAATATAATACAAACTCTTAATGAAATGGGGATTGAACTGAGGGCCGTCAGACCTTTTATTCAGTCCCAATAATCACTTATGAAATTGTACACACATTTTAAATATATTAAACTAAATAAAACAATGTCGACATTATTAGTGCGTTTATTGTACTGAGTCCTAATACCAGTTCCTGCTTTCTAAATAAGCACAACTTAGGTATTAATATGAAATTATTAGTTTAGTTAAAATGTACCTGCATTTGCTTGAAGTTAACCATTTTGGAAAATACACCCTGATAACACCTGTCCGTGATTTAAAACCCGACCTCCCCGTCACCAACATATCAATCCAAACTAAAAGATAATAGCGTTTAGATGAAGTGTCCATTGATATGGGTTGAGTAATATGTATGTAATTTGTGTATAAAAACTCCCAAGAATGCTATACAGCCACATTTTTGATAACTGATTATTTTTAATTGCGTTTCTAAAACAATAAAGTACAATCATACATACTTAATCACACCATTCACTTATGGGGTAGGCAAGAAAAAGTGCATATAGCTAAAAAAAAAAAATCCGTACTTAGTCCATCCTCCTTTAACTTTCTCCACATTTCCCTATCCTTGCGTACACCCTTCGCTTCAACAACGTTCATACACCAAGCTATGCATTCTATTTTATTCTTCATCATCTTTATCATGAATAGATTCTAGCCACTGGCTGGGTCTGTTTGAAGCATAAGACTCTCCACCCTCTCCTTCCCTCCCACAACCATTCTCCTTCCACCTTGATTCAGTTTTATTCTCTCTCCCCCACCCTCCTTCTTACTACCTTCACCCTTTTCTCTCTGGTCTTCTTTTCAGCCTCCTAGCCACACCTCCATATCAAATATCCTTCTGGGCATCCTTTCCCTCTCCATTCTTCTCACATAGCCATACCACCTTAATCGTTCCTTCTTTATCCTGTCCTTGACTTGCTCTTCCATTAACTATTCCCCATACTCTCTTATTTCTCATCCTTTCAAAATTTTTCACGCTGATCTTGCTTCCCATTAGTCTCACTTCATTTGCTTGCATTCTGCTTCTATCCTGTTCCTTCACTATCAACGTTTTTGCGACGTACGTCAATATTGGTAGTTATTAGGTATTTTATATCACTCCCTTGCACTTGGATGGCATGTCTCTGCTCCAAATCAGGCTTCTCACACTTATGAAAAAGTCCTCCACTTTCTTTACTCTCTAACTTATTTATCTCCTGTTCCTTTCACTCTCCTCTACAATACTCCCCAGACACTTAAAACTGGTTACTATCTTCAATTGCTCTCCTCTCACCGTCATGCCAGTTGTATGCCTATACTTCTTCCTCGTCGTGATCACCATCTCACTCTTCATTACATTAAGCCTCATTCCATACCACTCCACTACTTCTTACCAAAAGTTCACTTCTATCTCCTCACTACCCCACACCATAAGGTAATCTGCAAACACCATTGCTTTGATCTTACCCTCCCCAATTCTTTCTACCAGTTTCTCCATTATCTTGTCCATAATTACAATGAACAGTAGTGGTGAGCGTGCACTACCTTGTTTACCGTCCCATCCTGCACTCCTTTCATTTCCAGTACTTCCCATATTATTATAATACACACACTGTTATACGTTTTTTCAACATCCATAAGCAGGCATTTTCCGTACTCCTAGTGTTGTTATTGCAGTTATCTCCCAGCAAAAGTAATATCCACTATCGACCTTCCTGGTCTAAAGACATATTACTCCTCTTTCAATCATCCTCCTATTTTTCCTCAATTTTTTCTCCAAATTTTTTTCATAAGCCTTGGAACATTGGTTGATCAAGGTGACTCGCTTATAGTTTCCACAATACACACGGTCTTCTTTCTTGAAGATGGGAACTATTTTTCCCCTCTTCTAGTCTTCTGGGACCTTTCCATGCTCCATATAGCTCGTATCACTTTATATCTTATATCCAATAATACTCCTTTTCCTGCTGCTCTCAGCATGTTCACACTTACAGTACTTCATCCCCTTCTGGTGCCTTTTCAACCTTCATACTTTTCATTGTCACTTCTACTTCTCGCCAGGATAGTTCCCTCACACTTTCCTGCCTAGTGCTCAATACATCCTCTCACTCATTCTTAGTGATTGCCTCCTCCTTCGTGGTCCTTCTCTACCACCACATTCACATTATTGCCTACCATTCTAATCTGTCCCCCTATCTTTCTTCTCTTGATCCTTTTTATTACTACCTTCACTATTCTTCATCATTTTCGTTCACATCTCCATCAAACTTCTTCTCTCCTCCTCTACTGCTCTCATTGTTTCCTTCATTTTTGCCTTGTATTCTTATATTATTAAAAATCTTAATGTTTCTCTTTTTTCACACATTCGTCTACAGTATTTTTCCACGTCTTACATTGCCTACCACTTCTTTTAAGTCACCCACTTTACCTTCATATTATTTGTTTCGTCCCTCAATCAACAAACATCCTCTCTTATTTCTTACTGACCTATTGTATTCCCTTTCAAACCACACTCCTTCAGAATCCATTAATTACTGGCTCTGTCCATGATAGTTTTCCCACATACATTTCTTAAATATCTCTTTCCAAGCAACATCTTGCGTTTTGTGTTCCTACTGACAAACCCACACTTCACATTCATAAAACAATGCTGCCGTTAACATACTTTTATATAGTGTAATCTGTCCCTCCTTAGATACTACTTAATTCTATCCAATAATCCACATACATACATCTACATCCTTTTTTATGTAATTTCAAAATTACAAAAGGTATATTCATAATTTATGTAATAAGGTTTTATTTATGATCAACAAGATCCACCAAACAATTTGGTAGAATAAATAGGCATGTGTGTTGGCAATTTAATGATAGAAAATTAAGACAAAAACTTATTTTCTTCCAAAATAAAGACAAATATATACAAACCTTTAATTGTACTTATTTGGTTTCAACCCGAGTAAAACTTGACAGCTATGCAGCCATGGGTTGGACGAACTCAACAGTCCAATTAGGTCAGTGAACATACGTTCTTTATAGCGTTTTGCAATTTTAACAAGAAATTCCATCCGCTTAATAGAATCATTTAAATTTTAGGTGAGCATTTGAGTAACTTAAATAAGTTATATTGCAGCTATCAGCTTTTTAGATTCAAGCCATTGTGAAGCTTCTAAATTTTTAGTCATATTCTTGAATTTAGTTAGGGTTTGTATCCGATTCGAAATTCCGAATATTATTATTTCAAATATTTGTAACATATCTACAATTAAATAGATTCAAAATTTGTATTCGATGAAATTAATCCAAAATTCTAATATAAAATTCAAACATTTTAATAATATAATTTATTAAAGAAGTTAGTATAAACATATAAGTTACTCGTATTTGACTTTATGAATTAAAATGAGATTATCGTAATATTTCAAATCTAAACGTGTGATTTAGTTAAATAATCAAAATGGATTTGATAACATTTAAATATATATGTTTCGTTTTGTATTTGATTCATGCCATTATAATTTTTAAGTATTCATTTCAGACTCAATTCAAAAATTAAAATCTTGTAATCACACAGACTTACGTAAATAACATATTGGTTAAATCTACTTAAAATATATAAAACTAAGCAAAGGCTTTTAGAAAGGTAAATTATGTTAGATTTACTATATCAAATTTATAATTAATTTGATATAATGACAGCTTAATATATATACTTGCGTCTAAAAGCGATAGCGATAAGGATTGTTCAAACATTTGTACTCTCGTATTAACCTGTACCCAACCTGCACTTGTGTTTAAGAAACCACGATAATGAGCCCAACAATGGCCAGCCATGAACGAGCCCTGAGATTATTTACTCTGCCCTCCCTCCCATGCCTGTATGACTAGTAGAAAGACCAGGGATCCCCTAACACAAACTAAAACGCAGTATCGATTCACCACCGGTATGAAAAGGAAAGGCTAGAGGGGTCGAGCAGATTCGCGTGTTTTCGGGTACTGTATAATCTCTGTTCGGCAGTTGCTACTGGCGACCGCCTTACAGTCTGCCCGCCTTCATCGCCTTCATGACAACAGTCCCAAACTGCTTGTGATCACTGTGTGACCGAGATATTATACTCCGGTCCTCACAACTTACACAAGATACTATATTACGGTCATCACATCTCACACAACTACTATATTCCTGTCCTCACATCTTACACAAGGTACTATACTCCGGTCCTCACATCTTACACAACTACTATATTCCTGTCCTCACATCTTACACAAGGTACTATACTCCGGTCCTCACATCTTACACAACTACTATATTCCTGTCCTCACATCTTACACAAGGTACTATACTCCGGTCCTCACATCTTACACAACTACTATATTCCTGTCCTCACATCTTACACAAGGTACTATACTCCGGTCCTCACATCTTACACAACTACTATATTCCTGTCCTCACATCTTACACAAGGTACTATACTCCGGTCCTCACATCTTACACAACTACTATATTCCTGTCCTCACATCTTACACAAGGTACTATACTCCGGTCCTCACATCTTACACAACTACTATATTCCTGTCCTCACATCTTACACAAGGTACTATACTCCGGTCCTCACATCTTACACAACTACTATATTCCTGTCCTCACATCTTACACAAGGTACTATACTCCGGTCCTCACATCTTACACAACTACTATATTCCTGTCCTCACATCTTACACAAGGTACTATACTCCGGTCCTCACATCTTACACAACTACTATATTCCTGTCCTCACATCTTACACAAGATACTATACTCCGGTCATCACATCTTACACAACTACTATATTCCTGTCCTCACATCTTACACAAGATACTATACTCCGGTCCTCACATCTTACACAACTACTATATTCCTGTCCTCACATCTTACACAAGGTACTATACTCCGGTCATAACATCTTACAGAAGATACTATACTCCGGTCATCACATCTTACACAACTACTATATTCCTGTCCTCACATCTTACACACGATACTATACTCCGGTCCTCATATCTTACACAAGATACTATATTACGGTCATCACATCTTACACACAATACTATTCTTCAGTCCTCACATCTCACACAAGATACTATACTCCGGTCCTCCAATCTTACACAAGATACTATGCCCCGGTCCTCATATCTTACACAAGGTACTATACTCCGGTTATCACATCTTACACAACTACTATATTCCTGTCCTCACATCTTACACACGATACTATACTCCGGTCCTAATATCTTACACAAGATACTATATTACGGTCATCACATTGTAACATTATGAGGTATAATGTTCCAATGGGACCACGCCCACTACGAACATTAATGGATGTATCGCTTCAATTCTTACTACCCGCCCCAATAAAATCAATTAATCTTAGGATCCCTACAATAGTATTGTTCGCTGTTGTAGTTATTGTAGGCTAAGAAGAAATAATATAACCATGCTGGACAATATGTTTCACAACTCGATCCAAACCAATGTAAAATATATTATATCCACGTACTTACCATTTGAATATGCTGTCTCTAGAAACCTGCTAGGCTGGACGACTCGCGGTAAACCAAGACCGGAGAATGGAGCAGGAAAAGCCGGTGTACCTACAAACGCGTCCCGGCACTTCAGCTGTACGTGCGTGAAATGAACCAACGACTGTCTACTTCGACTAGAAGACAACTATGTTGCTGACCTCTGGCGGATACTAGAGGAACTTCCTTAGAAACATCGTATGATTGGAGATATTCACTATATTCCAATGGAGCAAGAACAACTTTCATCGAAATCCACATGTTTTGCAGGCATCGTGACGTCACCGCGTGTGTTTGTGTTTCCCGATAACAACAATGAAATCCCTATATAATGGCTATGCTAGTGTGTAAAGACTGACTATTCTACGATCGACGATCAACGACAGAACATTGCCATGGAGCTGGGCAATGGCTAGGAGAAGGACTTGTAAATGTATCAAATTCGTCGCTTAGACGAAGTGGAGTTATGGACTCTAACTTTTTTCTATAATCTTCAAACATAAAAAATATTCT
>CABFVX010003612.1:14923-43521 GCA_902151425.1 Timema shepardi | reverse complement strand
TCACATCTTACACAAGATACTATACTCCGGTCATCACATCTTACACAAGATACTATACTCCGGTCATCACATCTTACACAAGATACTATACTCCAGTCCTCACATCTTACACAAGATACTATACTCCGGTCATCACATCTTACACCAGATACTATACTCCGGTCCTCACATCTTACACAAGGTACTATTCTTCAGTCATCACATCTTACACAAGATACTATACTCCGGTCATCACATCTTACACAAGATACTATACTCCGGTCATTACATCTTACACAAGATACTATACTGCGGTCACCACATCTTACACAAGATACTATACTCCGGTCCTCACATCATACACAAGGTACTATTCTTCAGTCATCACATCTTACACAAGATACTATACTCCGGTACTCACATCTTACATAAGATACTATTCTTCAGTCATCACATCTTACACAAGGTACTATACTCCGGTCCTCACATCTTACACAAGATACTATACTCCAGTCACCACATCTTACACAAGATACTATACTCCGGTCCTCACATCATACACAAGGTACTAGTCTTCAGTCATCACATCTTACACAAGATACTATACTCTTGTCCTCATATCTTACACAAGGTACTATTCTTCAGTCCTCACATCTTACACAAGATACTATACTTCGGTCCTCACATCTTACACAAGATACTATACTCCGTTCCTCACATCTTACATAAGATACTATACTCCGGTCCTCACATTTTACACAAGATACTATACTCCAGTCATCACATCTTACACAAGATACTATACTCCGGTCACCACATCTTACACAAGATACTATACTCCGGTCACCACATCTTACATAAGATACTATACTCCGGTCCTCACATCTTACACAAGATACTATACTCCGGTCATCACATCTTACACAAGATACTATACTCCGGTCCTCACATCTTACACAAGATACTATACTCCGGTCATCACATCTTACACAAGATACTATACTCCGGTCATTACATTTTACACAAGATACTATACTCCGGTCACCACATCTTACACAAGATACTATACTCCGGTCCTTACATCTTACATAAGATACTATACTCCGGTCATTGCATCCTACACAAGATACTATACTCCGTTCATCACATCGTACACAAGCAACTATAGTCTAGTCTTTACTTCTCGTATAGACTAGACTCGTATGCTCCAGTGGCACTATTAAACTATTTTTTTAATATTTCTATTTTGGAAATATTTTTCCAGACAAATACCATTCAAATAAATTTTGAAATAATAATTTTAAAATAAGTTACAGTATCAGATATTTCTCATCAAACTAATCTAGTATTAACATTTGATGTCTTATCTTATTTTATTACCAAACTAGGGGTGTGCTAAAGTCAAATTTAAATTAAAAGCCAAGTCTAAGCCAAATTAAAAAAAGAATTTGGTTGTTTCCACATAAAACTACTTTTAATTTTTAAATAATTTATCAAGTTAATTTAGTTCCAGGTAAAATATCAGAGAACTAAACAAGTCACACGTTATTAATTTATGCTGACATATTTGTATGGTCTCTGTTGATGTTAACCAAACCTATATTTTCATGAACCTTTTTAATACTTAAAGCTTCTTTAATTTTGTTAAAATAAACAGGGTGAGGAAAAAGTCAGTTTCATGAACTCAAAAGTTCTTTAAATATTTTGATTTGAAAAATAAATGTGTTTCTAAGGTAGACAAATGAATTTATTCAGACTCTCATCAAAAATGATTACAAATTGTAGCTCATATCACTGTACAGGCGGGATTAAGGCGTCAAGTTCGTTTGATATAACTTGCATGTGACGTATTTGAATCTCAGGCGGGTAGTTTTCCTTCAATAGTTTACTACTTTCCCTCCTTTCAAATTATGTCACATTTCCTTAACATAAATCTTGTTTCTCACCATTTCATTAGTTGAATTAAGTGTATCCACGCCGTAAGGGTAGTAAAAATCTGATGGAAATAGATACAATTTCAATTAGCCCTAAAATGGCTCAAAGCAATAGATTACGAATGTATTTAAGAATCAAATAGCCAAACCAATTATCTATGCTTTTAGTTAGGATTACTCCATCTAGATATATTCTGAAAATTTACAAATGACACTTGGACACAGGAATCAAACCCAGTACCTTTGGTTTTGTACGTCAATGCCCTTACCACTGAGTTATCCAGGAATCATCCCTTGTCCAGGGTCATTCTTTACTCATACTTTAGGCAGAGTCTATGATGGACGTGTGGAAATCGTCGGCTACAAATGTGTGATTTTATTAAGATCACGAGCTATCAGATAACGCAGCCACCTTCGACTCGGTAGTTGGCTTAATGCTGCCACTTCTACAATTATTATAATTGTAAGGGATTGCATATTTAAGAATAAAATAACAAAAGCTATTATTTATGCTTTTATGAAGAGTGACCCTGGGCACGGAACGATTCCTGGATAGCCTAGTAGTTAGAGCATTGCCGTACTAAGCCAAAGGTCCCGGGTTCAATTCCTGTGCCCAGGTGTCATTTTTCAATTTTCAGAATACGATTGTATTTAGCCAAAGTTTCTGGATTCTATTACAGTTCACAATGAATATTTGAAACATGGTCTCTGTCATCTGTTTTTGGTAGGATTGGCTAGCGGAAAGGTATTGTTCCTTGCTATTTTTGTAGCGTATGGTTTGTCGGCTGGACACTCCTGGTCTTCTAATGGCAGTGGAGGATATAGTACCGTCTTCTTTTTCATCGTATGGCATATATGACCATCCATATAAAATAGGGGAGATTAGATCCCGTACAAGTGCACTGGTGGTGAGACGAAATTGGAGCGTGCTGCGCTCTATGAAATACTGGGCGGGCTCAACGCGCACTGCTTTGTTTGCATTCAGTTAATGCGGGAAAATGATGTGTTCAAATTTATTTTGTGTTCAGGCAAAAATAATGGTGTTGAACTGCTGTGCTTTAAACTGTACTAACAAACATGGCGACGCAAAAACTAACTCTCCAAACGAGTCGATTTATTTTCAACAGTAAGTAAGCCATTTAAGTGTAATAGTAAATGAGCTACGCTTAAGAATTAATATTCGTTTTTTGGTCGAATGAAGCGTGGATTTTAAAACAATATCCCATTTACGTGTATGTGGCATGAGCCTACTTAATAGCATTGATATCTTCAACTGCTGGAACTGAGTTTGTTTTCCTGGAGGAGTATTTTATTTTTATTATGAAGAGTAACTTATCGCGAGAAAAAAATATCCATATAAGTACTTAAGTTTATTGACAGACTTGACTTAGTTATAATTTTAATTAAAAACCATCAACTTTATTAAAAATATGGAATCAGTTATAATTTTATACTAAAGTGTATTTTTAAGACTATTTTATGGTTCAAAATTGACATATGAAGATTTTAATAGAAATGTGTCAACATGAAACAGTGCAACCGATATTAAAATTACAACAAATGTTAGTGTAAATGTAAAAGGTCACCTCCCTCCAGATGCATAGCCGGAACGGCTGGGGCTTGGGAACCCATCTTCGGTTGGGGGATACCTTTCATTAAATTAATGGGATTTTAGTTTATCTCATAAACAGCCTATGGGAAAAAAATATTCCTGTATAATAAAATACTGTAAAATATGTATTAGTGTGACCTTGGAATCTCTATTAAAAGTTATGTCCTTGTTGTTTTGTTACTCAACTTGGACAAATTCTTTATCAAAGATTTTTTTTACCTAAGTATAGCGCAATTTGCGCTTGAGCTTGCTAGTACTTGTACTAATAAACCCAAGCACAAATTGCGCTATACTTACGTAAAACCAATTGACTCATGGCTTTAAATTTTATAATTTTATTTTTAAAGAATCAACGTCTTCATTTATATATTTGTACCAATAAAAAAATATCAAAATTGGGTCCACAAGTACCAGCATTTCATATTAAAATTTCAACTTCGAGTTAAAATTTTCGAGATTTTATTAGGGGTTGCACATCTTCAGGTCGTCGCATTGGAATTAAATTTCCTCATGTATAAATGTTTACCAATAAAAAAGGTAGATATTGACTATTTAGTTTAAAATGATAGAGATAGATCACTGCTGAACAAACATTTCCCCTATGAGGTTAGAGTGGAAAAAATATCGACTTTTCGAAAGCCTTACTTACATACTATATGGCATTAGAGAATAATTGTTACGTTAAAACTTAAGTAATATTTCTGAACAACTAAAGATCACAAAATTGTGTTTATATATTTGCCAATATCTCAAAAACTACTAAATTTATAAAAATCTATTTTAAATAAAGGATTTTTACTTTTAATAGTACCTCGATAATTTTTCAATAATGAGTTATTTAGTATGTCAAATAGTTGCGAAGATAAGGACATTTCCGTTTCTGTCAAGTGTCTTAAAAGTTATTTTCATTAGAAGATTAAAAGAACCATTTTATTTTTAATCTTAATCAACGCTTGGATACGAATTCTAACCAAAATCGTTAAAGTTGATTTTAAGAAAATTTATTTTTTCTCTTTTTCCCCCTTTATTTAACTACTCCTAATTTAAGGGTTAGACAGAAACACTGACAGATGGCATTGGAAAAATCACTTTCTAGGGTTCGAGGGGTCATGAAACGTTGACTACCATCAACATCTAGGGAAAAAAATTTTATAATCATAATACTTTACTTTTAGTTTTCAAAAAGTTAAAAAAAAAAATTATATTTGCATATAGCTTTAAAACTGTTGGTTTTATAAAAATATATTTCAAATAAAATCTTTTTATTCTAACTACACCTACATAATTGCAAAGATAAATAATTTCATATCTTAAATATTTACGGAAATATGATAACAAATTAGAATTTACGCATCAATACGGAACCCTTAAACTCATTTTGACGAAAAATTGAGAGTACCATAGCCATTTTGTTTGTAATATTTATTGATGAATAAAAACAAAATCAATCAAAATCTTTATAGCCGATTTTGATCAAAACATTTTTTTTAATCTTTTCGCCCTTAAGGAAACTACCCTTAATTTTAAGGTTAGATATCTAATTCCAAAAACCCTTTGGGGCAACCCTATTAAAACCCTAGATACCAAGTTTTAGTCCTATTGGTAAAATAGTTTAGGCTCTGCTCTAATGTATAGGTAGACCGACAGACAGACACCTTGCAAAAAACACTTTTTCGGATTCGGGGGAGTCATGAAATGTCAACATTCATCAAACTCTTAACTTCGATTTTTTTTAACGACCACAATACTTTCTGTACCTGTAAGATAGTGAGAGAGAAAATGTTTTGTTAGCAAAACTATAAATGTAATTTTTTGTGTCTAGTATATTATTAATATTTTTATAAAGAATACTGTAGAAATATTCTTATTAAGCTACTACTATACTTGATATTGGCATTAAATCTACGTAAATTATTAAGGACTTAATTCCAAAAATATTTAACATAGATTACACAAGGAGCATTTTTTTAAATTATTAAACAGTGGTTTCAATTTAGTGGTTGTAATGAAAAAAAGAAGATATTGATAGCACTGTTTTTTTAGAGTTATAAACTTTTTTAGCAAGGTTAGCCATGGCTATATTTATTTTTAACAAGCTCTGTAACAAACTTAAAACAATACAAAGATTATTTGGGTCATTGATGGGTATGCAAGGACGTAAGAAGATGAAATTTGGGGTGTGGGGGGTCTGGGAGGATAGGATCCCCTCTGGTATTTGTTTGAACCCCCTTAAATGGGGGCTCCATACTCGTATATTCATATAAAATCTTAAATCTAAGAGTTTTTTACTTTCAGTACATTTTTAATTGTATATGTTATCAATCAAATACTAGTTGATATGTTAATGTTCGCCTTCAAAATACCCCTTTCAAAGCTTACGGTTGTAAAATTATCTCTGTTAGCATATAAAGTGACTTTATCGCCCTACATTTAATATGGTATTGGAAAATTAAGGACGTTTCTTGGAATGAACCGACTAAGTTTAGTCCAAGAATTGTAGTCAAACATTTTGTGTCATCTGTGAGATCTTACTTGAGGAAAAACAAGAGGAAAGAGAAGCTTAAACGCAAGAACAACTGTCAGATAATATGGGGTTCTTAGCTTATGGAGGTAAGTTTACTGGCTTTCCCTCACCCATTCTTTGAACCCACCTAATTACTCAAAATATTATTTTGTAACTATGAATAGTTTTAAATGCTACAAAACAGTTAAACAGCACTACTAATTATCACAAGGTTAGGAGAATCGGTGGTAAAATAGTAGTGGACTATTGCTAATATAATATCATTGTTAGTTATATAAAAATATGTAAAATCCATTTTAAAAAACGTAGATATACGCTACACACCTGGCTAGTAAAATAATCACCAGTATAAACTATTCCCTACGAAACACCAAAAGAAGTGAGATATCCCCCCACTCCCCCACCCCGCGTTTCACTACATATTTGGTTGTACCTATAAGTAGGCTACTAATTAAGCTATTGTTGTAAGAATGATAGAGGTAGAATGTAGAGTAAATGTTTTAGCATTTACGTGGGGGAAGAGGGGAAAACCTTTTAAGAAAACTACCCTCAGTACACTCGACTGTTATTAAAACCCCGACGTCCCCGTCACTGGCAAACCAAACTTAACCATGTGCTCACTGGTTCTGGTAGTAATAATCTCATTGTTACTAATATTAACATTATTGTCTAGCCCGTTTGTAACTGTCCGAGGTTTGTGACGGGGTGCTTGTGGAAGGACGGAGACGTTGGCAGACCTTGTTAAGGAGGTTTTTATCATACAAAATTTACATTTGATGTTCTACAATCGAGGGTTCAAAGAACAGAGATGAGGGATGCGCTTCATCGAGTTGGATTTCGACTCCGTTCGTTTGCCATAACTAGATACTGGCCTAACCGCTTAACCGATACTAGTAGTCGTTCCTCTACATCGGTTCACACACAAGCCCTTCTTGTCCTCGTATAAGGTATATACAAGGCAAGTGCCATCACCGAGACTCAAATCTGTGAGTCGATCATCGAGACGTTGTTAACCTGGCGTACTATACGTCAAGGACGCCGGTAGCCACGTACCCACGGTCCGAAATCAAGCGCTCCACTCGACTGTCAAGAGAAGAGAGAGCCCCTCCTTCTCTGCCTCTACTAATTATTATTATTAACACCACGTCTTACTACCCGTTAGAGTTATACGCACTTACGCTAATGTGTAATGGTAGGGTGATTGGGAGATTAAATGAAGGACCTACAGTTTAACGTGGAATCCGAACCACGGTGGAGGCCTGGCATTCCACACATTCACAAGTTGTGATTAGTACACGTCTTGTCAGAGGTGAAGGAAGGGTTTTGTAATCGTCTACACTCAAATAATGCGTCTATGAAACACTCTAATGTTAAGAAATCCTATCATTGATCCAACTCGAGTCGGTGGATTCTTTATACATAGTTTTTATTCACTCTATTACTGTATTGTATGTAACACTCCGCTCTTACAATACTATATTCGCTTGTGTATAAGTTTTAAGATAACATTATTAATGTATAATTTGTTTACAAAATACGTTATTCTGTTTGAACGTAGGTCTATCTATGTTTTTCACATATAAAAATAAAATGTGGTAGCACCTTCAGCCTTTTTTAAAATTTTAATTCTAGCCATTGGGTTGTTTATTGAATAGTTTTTTTGAAAAAATTGATATTTTCTGAAAATTGCTTTAATAAATTGTTTTGGTATTTGACAATAATTGGAATTAAAAGCACAAAAGTTGTGCTTTAAATTCTAATTAATTTCAAACATCAAAAACTGGACAGTGTCTAAGGACAATAAACAAAATGTATTCTAACAATTTTGTTTAAAATATATGTTTGGGGTTTATTTGACTTGTCAAATAATACTGTATTACTTTTAAAAAAACTCGCTTTAGGTTAGTTAACTAACAACTACTTTTTGAAAACTAAATGTTTCCCCAAAATTGCTTTATTATTTTATTTAAAATGTGTATCATAGGAATGTTTTACGATCTTTATTATTTTATTTAAAATGTGTATCATAGGAATGTTTTACGATATAAATAGTAAGGGTTAAGGTGGTGGGATTCAGACTCCCCCTTGTAATTTGATGTAACCCATAAGCAAAAGGTATAAAAGCATTTTCTAGTGGAACCCCCCTAGAAAAATTAGCATTCCAAGCCCTTGCAGGTATGCGTTTGAATATAGTTTAAAATGACACCTTGACTAAACTTCTATTCCCATGTATAGGTGTTATTTTGGACTGTATTTCAACTATTTATAATGTTTTATTGTTAAATTAAATACAGTGTTAGGAGGAAATACTTAGGCATTGTCTCTAATGCCAAATTGAAATAGATATATAAATGTGTAACTATACTATTTATTTCCATGTTAGCATGTCGGCCTACTGGACTCTCGGCTCTGAGTTATTTTCCTAACAAATTTGGAATAATCATCATGGTGAAATTATACTTTAGTCCCCTCTACAGTGATACAGTGACAGTTGGGGAACTGGCTGTTGTATAATGCTATAAGAGTAAGTTTTAGTAAATCTAAGTAATGTTCTGGTTTATAAGGCTTGCGTTTTATATTTAGGACTCCAAATGTATATAATATATTTAAAATGTATAAGAAATAATCTTGCAAGAGCTATTAAATTTGTTGGTACACTTGAATTAATTTTAGTCGTCTACGTATTATAAAGGGACGAAGCCGGGGGTTTTAATTATTATAGGTTTTTTATGATACTCGGGGTCAGCACAAACATAATCTTGTACTCGGGTGAGCTTTGATATTGGTACCCCCTCCTTTAGAACATCCTATGACCTTGAAATGAGATAATTACAAGAGGGATGAGTTACGGATGTTCATGTCCATATTTTTCTTGATTATTGTTATTGGATTTTTGTGCAAGTTAAATAATATTATTCCTTGGACTCTGCAGTGGACCTAATTAACATTGAAATTATGATATCTGAATCTCTTTAAAATTCTGAGGACTTCTTGAATATTTTTTTAAATAAATCCAGTCCCTTACCATTTTTGTGAAAAGAAAAACAAATATCTATGTTTTAAGTTTAAGAATATTAACAAGATTTGCAAATTATTTGTTTCACCCACTGTTTTCAATGAAGTTAGGAAGCAAGGGAACCGACTTTATGAGCCATAATAGTCCTAATAACAATACAAATCGTTCTGAAATGATAAACAATATAATATTAAATATGTTTGAACAATTTGTTAGTTCAAAAACAATTATATTACCATATGATTTTTTTAAGACAGCATCAGTGGCACGGCAGCTCTTTGAGCCTGGAGCACCGGGCAGTCGTCCCTCGCGACGGCTCTGATGAGGCTACGAGTATGGGTGACTGTCAGCAATGTGTATCATGAACTAATGTATTTGTTCTCAACACTATGATTTCATACACACTCTTTTTAACGTCTAGAGAATTGTTTCTCTATATTTATATCAGGGTGGCACCCTTAATACGTCCCCTATACTTCACGGCCCTCCTGGTATGGAAAACCCTATGCCTATGTGTTAAGAAACATTGAGTAAATGACATATTAAAAATAAAGATACTCTTTTATGATTAAAATGTATTGTATGAACAATATCAATATTAACTAAATCAAGAATATTTTTCTAGTGTATTCTGTTAAACTCAAATTATTAACTCCCCATATTTTCGTGGCACTCCTAGGGCTCCAAAAGGTGCCTCAGCACCCTATTGAGGGCTTCTAGCCTATACTCTAGTAAAGTGTTTCTCAAACTGGGGTATGTGTACCTCCAGGTACGTACCACTGAGTTTTATAAATAATAAAATATTGTATGATAGTCATAAGTCTGATAAAAAATGTGATGAAATTTTAAAGTAATTTCCCTTTTCACGGTTTTGTTTAACTTACCACTAGATATTTATTAACATTTGAAGCGATGGCTTGTACTTTGCAGGAAGTAAGATATGTATTTCCTTTCATTCATTTTTTTATTAAGAGCTGTAATACGTACGTTGGTTAGGCCATGGCCCCGAAATGGGTTAACAACTGTCCAAAGTTTGTGAACCCCTGGGATGGATTGCTATTTTCAGGTTTCACAAGCTAAGGGATGATAGCGTTCCGAATCATAATCCACCCGAATAATATACTAAATTATAATAGACCAATATTGCCGTATTTGTTTCCACACTTGTCCGTTGTCGCTATTTATATAAATCAGTGAATGTTTCCTCAAACCTGCTAGTCTCTGGACAATATCTAAGCCTACACCTTAGAATTTTTCCCAAATGCCAGTAGACTAAGTTTATTTAAAAGGTACTTGAAAAACACATTAGAGACAAAGAACACCTATATCTAATAGTTATTAGTTTCACTACTCAATACTTGACGCATCAATTACAAATTAATCAATGTAGTTGGGATTTGTGCATACACACATTCTTTTTTTTAAATCACCACCTCTTACTAGCCGTCCGGGTTGTATGCATGTGAATATTAATTACAATATTGGGATGATGAAGGTAGAATTTCAGGAAATTTACCCACATTTTCATGGGAGGAGAGTAGGAAACAATTGAATAAGAAACCCCCTAAATATACCCAGATGAGATTTGTACCTCCCACTTCCACGTCACCGACAAACCAGTCAATTGCACTAATGCGTTAAATACTCCTCCTTAGATCATGTGACCCCTGACGCGGTGAATATTATTTCTCAGAATTTCTATAAAAAATAGTTGTAAATTTCGTCATATTACCCATCCAAACTACATAAAACTTTACACTAATGCTCGCTTTAGCGGCCGCATGGTTTAAGTCGTCACTCTCACAATATACTAAACTGATGATGATGGAGATTTAGGTTCAAAACCAGACGTGTGTACGTATGATGTTTCTTTCCTAAATGGTTTTAGTGGGATTAAACACAAGAATAGTCTAATCTGGTTGACAGGTGATTGAGAGGTGGAGGGTTTCAATCCTAGCGGAATGAAATTTTTCCAACTTGCTCCCATACAATATGATATATGTGTTTATTACATCTCCAACAAAGATTATACCCAGCACAGTTTTCCTATCTTGATTGTAATGTGGATTTTGAAAATAAATGGCCCACAGCCTAGCGCCACTTTTTATTTTGTTCTTATTTTAGCGCGTTGTTTTTTAAAAGAAGTCAGCTCTATGCGGATGAAGGGTTGCGGTCAATAGCACAGTTTCGTTCACAGCCAGCCTTAGTTCACGAACAGGAAATGTTATCCAGTGGTGCGCCCAGAAATTTACTTTGTGGCAGGAGCACATGATCAATCAATGTTATTATTTCTATCATTTTTTTTCTACCCAATTTAGAGTTTTAGGTTCACTTTTAGTATGTACAGATTTCTACATTTCAAATATTAAGTCTTGAAGCCTAAAATTCAACATTTATTTAGGCCTCTAAGTTAAGTCATACTTAACGTGTTTAAATGTTTAGTATAATTATTTGTGATCAAAAGGCAAAGGGCCAATGTACCCCTTTCCACGTTTCTCCATCCCTCACTGATGTTATTAAACTTTTTAATTGATCAATAACTAAATATGTGTTTAGAAAGTTTACGTTAAATTTACTATGTTTATAAATTCTATTATTATTATTAATACAGCGATGTATTTCTTTTTTCAAAAGTGAGGTAACCGGGTCATTGAATATTTACCCCTTCCTTTCAGTTATAAAATAAATTAAATAATATGGTGTAAACAGCCAACCACACCCTAAACCTTAACAATTGTCAACCGATGTAAGGGCACACAGAAATCATATTTGTAATAGTGTGGTACGCCATCCAAAGGAATTACCTTGCTCAGGCAGGTACACATACTACCTGGGACTATCAAATTAAATAAATAAAAATTCAAACCATCAGGGAAATTCTAGAGTTTAATGTATTTTTCCGGGGTAATTAACTTACTGAACATAAAATTAGTATATAGTCACATATTATAGGGACATTAAAAGAGAAACAACATAACGATAAAATACAGTGGACAAAACAATTAGATATACCCTCTTAGAGACTAAACAATGGTTCAAATACATATAATTATTATGATGGGTTGTATCCATGAAGACAAATTGTGATCATTTACGTAAGAGTGAAAATATACAAAACCGTTGTTTGAATAATATTTAGATTATATATTCCAGGCGAATAATAATAATCAATTGTGAACGTTTATAATTTAAATATATTTACTGTCCTTCAAAATCAAGTTAAGTAATATTTAAAGAAAATTTCTTTGCAGACTTCAAAACGGGTCCAAAAGGGACGCTTATGAAAATTATATGGATTATCTTTTGTTAATTTATAGGAAGTTTATTAAATACGGGATAATTAGCTTTTGAGATGTATACTCCTTTTAGCAAGGGGGAAATTTTAACAAAGAATAGTTCTTTCATCACAAATGAATGTGAAGTTATTCTCCCTCATCAAGAGTTGATAATTTTTTTTAAATTAAGAAATCGTCGTTAATATTCCGTCGTGATGGTTGAAGATATGCAAAATAAAAACGCTTACCAAAATATTATAGGCCTAGGTTATGTCAATAATACCTTGGTATGTGTTGTGTTTTAATGCACTTAGTACTTTCCAAATACGCCGTTTAAAATAACCAGTAAAGAATCTCATAGCCTTAATTACTAAAGAATTTCCAAATAAATAAAAATTTATTGAAACAATATTTTGATGTATTTTTTTACTTTTACATATAAAGAGAAAATGTTGTGATAGTGAAAGTTTTTGACTTCGAGACTATGATAAATATTTACGTATTATGTTTCGTTGAACCCAATTGAAAATATTTGAACATTTTGGTTTAAAATGTATATACTGTATGAAGCGTGATCATTATTATTTTAAGAGGTATGTTTGCTTTTCTCAGGAAATTTTGACGTGTAATTTACTTAAAACCGATTTTTGAACATTTTGTTTCATGCTATAATACATTATAATAGAAAATTATTAAGATAATGTCATAGTATTTTTATTTTATTTATTTAGCATTTCGTCTTATTACCCGTTCGGGATATACGCTATAGTGATAATTACGCTAATGGGCTAGGAATTGGGAAGGTTGGATTTGCGTGGAGGGAAAGTCAAAAATCATTTAGGAAAACCCCCAAGTTCACTCGAGCGAGATTCAAACCTCGATCTCCCCATCCTCGGCATTCTAGTTCAACACGAAACTAGCGCGTTAACCAACTACGTCACCTAGGTGGGTTAGTATTTTTAGAAGTTGTAGCAAAAGTTATTTTAATAGACCTATTTAGGTTTATGTGTTTATGTTAAAAGCTTGATGTCATTTTAGACCAAACTTTTAGTGTATTTCGTGATGTAGCTTGTCACCAATATAATTGTATGTTATAGCTATTGTAGGTTACATAATACAATTTTTAAGCATATTGCACAACAAATCACCCAATTCGGTGCGTTTAACACTAACATAAGTGTGGCAAGATAAGCACTGGGATAGAGTCCTTAGTCCAATACTCTCTAACCTGAGAGGCCGTCATATTTTACCAATCAGGAGGTAGCTTTCATTACAATTAGAAACCAGAATTGAAAACTTATTTTCATTTTCATTAAGTAAATTCTGGGAAAGTGAATTATGGAGCTTTACCAGGATACTAAACAGCTTGCTACCCGTAGATTATGCCAATGATGTAGAAGGTAGGAAATTTATCCACGTAAGGAAAAAGGGAGAGTGGAAATTATTTTAAAAAACAATTGTGATATACTAAACCGAGACTCGAACCCCAGTATAAGGATGGATTTACTAAATATTTTCTCACTTTCCCTCTTAACAAATACGGGCACATTTATAATAAATTCTTCCTTCTTCATCCTTCCTCATTAACATAATTAAAATGGACATATCTCGGATGGGTAGTAAGATATGGTGGGATAAATTTTAAATTTAGAATTTGTAAACTGCGTTGTACCCAGGAGATAATCTATAACTAAGACAGTAGATGGAGATAAAATTTTAATGTTTATAAAGATGATTTAACGCTCCTTTTAAATTTAGTGTTTATTAGTTTTTAAGTAAATGAACGCATGACTCTTGCCCTACAGTCATGACACAATTAATGTCGTGTTGCAGGTATAGAGCCATGATTGTTTTGATTGAATACTATCCGGTTGTTGACATAGTGCCATGATTATCTTGATTGATTACTGTCCACTTGATGATATAGAGCCATGATTATCTTGATTGATGACTGTCCACTTGATGATATAGAGCCATGATTATCTTGATTGATTACTGTCCACTTGATGATATAGAGCCATAATTATCTTGGTTGATTACTGTCCAGTTGTTGATATTGTACCGTGACTACAAAATATATTTGCCACCAACCTCCGCCACCTAAAAAAGGTTTATACACACTTACCCAATTCTACCTAATTTTACCGGGAAGTCAGCGCCTTGTATGGACACTCCACGCACGTCAACACATAACACTGCTCATCGTTCGAGTTTGGCAAGTAAACAAGAATGAAGTCACGAAGTGTCATGTGACCCCTGTTCGCTTGTACGTATCCCTAAGTTCAAGACGCTGCGCAGGCGCTAAAGCTTGGGGAAAGGAGCAAGAAGTGCTATCACGTGTGTCTTCCTACCACCTCATGGTCCTCCTCACGACATTTTGCACAGGCGTTGTTGAGAGAGCCATTTCTGACTTGCTGTTGATGACTTCATTGGTCATGTGATACCTCCCTACCAAATTTCCCCGCTGTTCAAACTTTAATATATAAGCTAGTATCCAGAATGGAACTTTACTCTTTGATGCTAATAGGAGTTAGTGACTTACCAACATGTAAGTAATCGTTATTTTTTAGAAGTTTTTATATATATTTTTTATTTAAAACTAGGGATCGGTTGAATTTAGTAAAAATAATGTAGGGATTAAATTTGGATATTTTTGGGCATTTTTTTAAAACTAGATTTAATTTCTATTAGTATTTGTTTTGTGTAGCGACATATTATGGTCTTAAGCCTTTTTGATCCAAGCTAGGATGATCTTTTCTCAAGTCAATCTTATTCTACTTAACCTTTGAGCACTATCGTTCACTTTATTCTGTTTCTATATGTGTAATGTTGAAGTAATTCCGTGCGTTTATTATGATTTTTGTAACATCATTTTTTTTATTTAATGTTATTGGGGAATACATTAGATATTTGTATAATGTTAGGAGACTATTGTTAACTGAGCTGATTGGGTAGAAAGTACTTAGTTATTTTCCTGCTTAAGTTACTCCGGCCTCGCGGATTATTGGATGAGGATAATCATGTTTCTGATTAACATTAGGTGTAGCGCTATACACGAGCTATGTTTTATTATGACGCATATATATATATATATATATATATATATATAAGTCTACCAAACAATATTAGACTTAGCAATATATATATATATAAGTCTACCCAACAATACTAAAAGAAATCCATCGAATCGCATTTAACTAAATTAGACATTTATCGTTTGAAAACATTATCAGTTCAAATACAAACAAGGTCGATAATTGCGAATATTATGCAAATTAGAACGCTAGTTGGATACAGCTTATCCCCTACCCACAAGGGCTAAGTCGTTCGAAAGATAACGCTAGATAAATGATATTAAGCTTGTTTTGGAAGTCTAAACATTTTACATATCCGGTATAATAAAACATACTTTTAAAACATAACTTAGAGTTTTGCTCGTATCTATTATATATATATTACTTCTTGACATGTATTATGGATTCTGTCTTATATTGCACACTGTCCGCTATATCTAAAGATTATATTGTTTTTCTTTTTGAGACTTATTCTATCGCCTGAGAATAAATCTGCCTTGAGGCCTATGTTAATTCCATGTTATTTGTTTTGCATTAATATTGAGCAATACCCTAACTCCTTCAACGTCATTTGCCAGATGCTCATCTTTATTATTGTTAAGGTAGCTAGGTTTGGATATTTGGGCTTGGCATATTTGAGAGTAGGTCAAATAAAGATCCCTGGCGATCTACATTTGTTTATTCTTTGTCTTGCAACCTATTCTCTATTGCTGGTTTCTTGAAAGTACAAGGCACGTACGTTCTAGTATCCTAAGTGCTGAGTGAAAACTGTTGAATACAGAGCTATGATTATCTTGGTTGATCCGTTGGTTGGTCCGTTTACTGATATTGATCTCTGATTAGTTTGGTTTATTATTGTATAGTTGCTGATATAGAGCGCAAATTAGCTTGGTTGATTAATGTACAGGTGCTGATATAGAGCCCTGATAAGCTTGGTTGATTACTTCCCTGTTTCTGATATAGAACCCTGATTAGCTTGGTTAATTATTGCACAGTTGCTGATATAGAACTTTGATAGTCTTGGTTGATTAATGTCCCGTTGCTGATATAGAGCCCTGATTAACTTGGATTATTACTGTCAAGTTTCTGATATAGAGCGCAGATTAGTTTGGTTGATTAAAGTCCAATTGCTGATATAGAGCCCTGATTAGCTTGGTTGAATACTGTTCAGTTGCTTTTATAAAGCCATGATTAACTTGGTTGATTACTGTCTAGTTGCCGATATAAAGCCCTGATTAGCTTGGTTAATTAATGTCCAGTTACTAATACAGAACCCTGATTAGCTTGGTTAATTATTGCACAGTTGCTGATATACAGCCATGATTAGCTTGGTTGATTAATATACAGTTGTTGATATAGAACCCTGATAAGCTTGGTTGATTACTGTCCTGTTGCTGATATAGAGCAATGATTGACTTGGTTTATTAATACCCAGCTGTTGAAATAAAGCCCTGATTAGCTTGGTTGACTAATGTCCAGTTGCTGATATAGAGCAAAGATTAGTTTGGTTGATTAAAGTCCAATTACTGATATAGAGCCCTGATTAGCTTGGTTGAATACTGTTCAGTTGCTTATATATAGCCATGATTAACTTGGTTGATTACTCTCTAGTTACTGATATAGAGCCCTGATTAACTTTGTTGATTAATGTCCAGTTTCTGATATAGATTCCTGTTTTGCTTGTTTGACTAATGTCCAGTTGATGATGTAGAGCTATGATTAGCTTGATTGATTACTGTCCAGTTGCTGATATAGAGCCATGATTGCCCTGGTTGATTACTGCCCACTTGCTTATATAGAACCATAATTATCTTTATTGATTACGGTCCAAGCACTTACATGGAGGTATGATTATCTTGATTGATTACTGTCCAGTTGCTGATATAATGGAATGATTAGCTTGGTTGATTGCTGTCCAGTTGCTGATATAGAGCCATAATTAGCTTGTTTGATTACTGTCAATTTGCTAATATAGTATCATGATTAGCTCATTTGATTACTATCCAGTTGCTGATATAGAGTCATGATTAGCTTGTTTGATTACTGTCTAGTTGCTAATATAGAGCCATGATTATCTTGGTTTATTACTGTCTAGTTGCTAATATAGAGCCATGATTATCTTGGTTGATTACTGTCCAGTTGCTGATATATAGCCATGATTATCTTTGTCGACTACCATCAATTTTGCAATATTTGGCTAAACACACAGCTCCTAAAATATAAAACATAAAATTGTCTGCGATCAGAGACAGAACCAAATTGAAACAAATAACGTTTTGAAGGTTATCAATAAATTATTAATTAAATGAATCCATTCGATTTAATTAATATTTGGTTTTCTTAATAATTCAATTGCCATTAATAATGGTTTGTTAAATATAATATTAATCTTTTTGTGTTAGTGTATCTATTATTTCTATGATACATTGCCCGAGAGGTCAAAAGGCTGGGCTACCTTAGACCTGCTACAAGGTCTTTAGGCTAGGGTTCAAGTCTAAGTAGTGCTTACAATTACTTTTCATTTGTTGATGAGCTTATTTGATGTTAAGATATTCATCCCACCTCAAGGGAACCATTTACTTGGAAGGAAATAACCTCACACTGATGCACTTCTTAAGTGAATTGAAGTTCCGAAGTTCCAAAACAAGTAAAACACTCCTCAAAACTTTGAATTTTTTGTGTTGATCCTGTTAAAACATGACCATTTGTTTGAGGAATGGTGAATCTATGTTTAAACCATTATATAATATTCACGATATTTCGAGTCAAATGTAACTTAAAATTACCTTATTTCAACCTTTCGTCAATTAAAAATAATACTTTTAGTGTAGGTGTTTAATGCTTTAGGAACATGTTGATACCTTTCGCCTCCTTTTTGGCGTGAACCATCTTTCAAAATTATAGCCCACTTCTTAAATAACACGGAATTTCTGGACGTCTGTTCTACGTTTCTATGTTCCCATAGGTAGTCCCCTTAAATCACGTGACGATTTTAACCTGCATCTGAAAATTAATAGATGTATTATCAACATAAAAAAAGTGTTAGTACTAAGTCTACATTTTTAATAGAAAAGTGTAAACTGCAAATATCTGCAGTGCAAAAATGTAGGCCTACAGAAACGTACCCTATTTATTCTAACTTGTTTACATAATTTATTTTCCCTTCTGATAAAAGGATTAGTTTTTAAAATCCATACCTTCAAATGTTTTAACAACAACAAAATCTGATAGATGCATCAAAAAGAATTTTAAGATAAAACTCTTCATTAGCATTAAGTAGACAGGTTGTAGACCTACACGACTCTTGGATTACTCCCAGTAATAGCTAATATTTATTAATATAATGGAAGATGCTAGTTTTATTTTTTAATCCAAGTGTTAAATAATAGGAAATTATATAAAAATAGTCAATTTCAGTATTTTAATAAAATAGGGTATATTATTGTAGCGTTGTTCACACTATGTACACATGCCTAGTGTAAGAGTAGCGGTTAAAATGACAGTTCAGGACCACTTTTCCCCCCACTAAGATTAACTAAACATTGACCCTCCTAACGCCAAAGGAGAATCACTTCCTCCCATAATAATAGCAATGATCCTTGACACTGTGGAGTAGGCTAACTTTCTCCTGCCCCAGTTACCAGGCACAACCAATTATTTATTATATATATGTGATAAAATTAATTAATTTTAATTGATTTACTGAATGGCCGTCGTTAATTTTATCTACATTGACTATTTAATTTCAAGAGGTGAATTTGGCTCACTTTCTCCCACCATAGTAAAGAAGAAAGAGTGACTCTGAACAAACGAGATGGCTTCCATGGAGGTCATTTTGAATATTGAATAATCTATCATGACCTGTCTGAACATGTATGGACAGGTCCTGTAAATCCAAGATGGCAGATCCTCCCTCCCTCCTAAGCCTTACAGCCAATGAGCGTATATCAAATCTTTCAGTCATTAAGTGTCTAGCAAACCTTATAGACAATAAACGTTTAGCAAACCTAAGGTCTTCTCCTTAACCTTACATATAATGAGCTTCCAGCCCCCTCCCAAACCTTACATCCAATAGGCGTCTAGGCCAGGTGCCCTGACGCCTTCCAACCTACCTACCCGAAAATGGTTCAACCTCCGCTTACCACCCCTCCTCCCCAGTTGAAAATTGTTGTTGGCCTTTACACTCTATATCTACAGCTACAAACATGTCATTGCTTGTATATTATCCTCCAAGAGTTTATCCTGTCAGTCGGGTAGGGATGTTGTCCACCCTGAGCCCAACGTTATAAATCGTCATACACATTTTATCTTCAAAGGACACTCTTTGATCTTTAAAGAGTGTATAAGACTAAAAAACTTATATATTTGAGGAAAAAAGGAATACCATCTTTAAGTGCTACCTTCTTAGTCGTTTAAAGAAACGTTTCCCAGGAGACACGGCAAGGAATCAAGTAACATCGTCTCCCTCCTAAAACTAATTTTGACAGTAAATTTAATTATTACAAAGCCATGCTCTTTCACCTAAATAAATGAGGCTGTTATACTAACAAACACTAAAAATGTAAAACATATCCGAATGTTTATTACAGCAGTTAATGCGTGAACTCAAGATTTAACATACATACGAGTAAAATACATCAAGAGTCAAATTTTTTGTTTACGTCTCCATTGGTGAATACATTTCTTTTATTTTGTATTGACCGTATCAAGCGTATTACTTGTATATCCGTTATCTAAGATATAAGGTATATCATCTCCTGGAAAACATGCAAGTTAATTCAAGCAGTTATTGTACATCTGATGTATCTCACTTTTTACCATAGAAATATTGGTATATCTTAAGAACCCCTTGTTCAAACACTTACTACAACGGACACGTTTGATTTGATTTCTTAGTGCTTTTTTTTCCCAACACATCTTTGTCCACCCTTTTCTCCTCTAGACTTTCTAATTGAATTGAGTATAAAACTTCGGTTTAAATTCCACAAATTCCCGAATACATTCCTCACTCATCTCATCCTTCATTTATCCCAGTTTTTTTTTTATTGGACGTACTGTGTAATAAATGTGTTTCAGGATAGTCTGATAGTCTGAATAGTCGGTCTATATTATCAAACCTATTCACACATAAATTCTCTATTTTCAGTTCATATTAGAGCGAGTCTGTGTATATGAATAGGAACTTTGCATTTTGTTCATATTTCTCTTTAACATAACTATAATGAAAATTATACACAATAATCTGGTTTGTATCTAAAATTGTAAAGCTTGGATTGATCGGTTTATTAAAATTCAGGTTTATTTCCTTCATGTGCACCCCAACTAAATCTTCCGTGAAGTTTGTATTAGAAATCAATGCTGGGGAAGCAATAAGTTTTTTCAACTCTTATTCGTTGTTTAACAGTTGAACATCTACATCAGGTAGTTTATTCTCTATTAACCTACAGAATACGGCATTGTTCATGAATTTGAAAATGTCCTTCTCAAACCCGTTTACAAAAATGTTCTATTGCTGGTATTAAAATCCATTTATGACTTTAACCAAGCGCTCTGCTTGAAAGTGAGGGCGCGATGCACTTTTTGAAGTTTCATACCCAAAGAAATATATGTTTTTAAGTTACAGTAATGCACCACGCAAGTTTGTTTACTGTTTAGGTTGGGTACCAACTTTTCTGCTTTCGCACTGACCTGAGAGTTCAACTTGAATTTTAAATACTTAGAGAATGCCGATAACACTTCTTGTGTAACTATGGTTTTTTCAAGAGCAAGTGGATGGTCACTCTGCTCGTCATGCATTTATTCTGGGTAGTATAGGTCAACTTCTAAAATATAGCTGACAGGGCTATCATCAGCAACTGAAATTGCCTTAAGATTTTCTATCTAAGCTGGGTTCAATCTTCTAAAATCCCACATTGGGAGTATCGCAGTCCCATATAAATTATTGAAATTCCAGTATGTAATGTACTTACTTCATTTTCAGGGTTGGAATCATTCATATCAGGGTTGATAATGTATATTTGAAGTCATAGACACCCCATCACGTATCCAGTTTTAATTAATTGCATTTTAATGTATGTTAGTAGTGCCAACTCAGCCTTGGTAATTTTTAAAAATGCCGTCCATGCTAGAACAGGGTTTGTACAAAAATGTAGACAGTATAGTTAATAATACTCAAAACAAAAGTATTTGAAGTTTATGATAAAAGTAAAACATCACTTAGAACATATAGGTTCTGATACTATTCCATATTCTTCACCTCACACCCTTCCCGCTTAATTATAGCATGAGCGTGGTCACTTTCTGAAATGTTTTATTTCTTCATTTGATAATAAAAGGCTGATTTTGGTGGAGATTTGTTATATTTCAGTTTATTGTTGCAAACCATGTGGTCGTAAGGAAACACGCCTTTTCTTAGCAGAAGATCTACTTATCAGCCGGGATGATTTCATACAGTATTTTAAATGGATTTTTGTACAACATATAACAGAGTTTCAACAATTTTTTCAATAAATGTGTTTAAAAGCTGGACCGAGTCTATTAATTGTAAATAGCTAAGACTGAATGAGATATACTTATACATATTGTTTGGGATACGTGATATTCTTCTGTTTGTAAACTTCTCAATTTTATGCATGATAAAATGGGTGACATTTTTTAAAGTGTGTAATATGACGGATATCCTCCTGGTATATTGAAACTATATATTAAACTGACTGTGCGATGCTCTTCGATAAGCCCCACTAAGATGACAGTAGTCACAGACGTGGTCTTGACCCACCTCCTCGCTGATACTATGTATGTTAGCCGATATAAATTAAATTTCTTGTTCAAGGGTGATGCACATAGGGACAACATTTTTCTTCGTCTCAAGGATCATTGTTTCTTCTTCAACAAGTTTATGAAGAAAGATATCCACAACATTTTACCCACTGTAAGCAACAAGGGGTCTCACAAAATTACGTTCGTAATCGACTACTAAATCCTGATAGCTATGCCTTGCCATTAAAAAAAAGAAGCATCACAGTTACCCAAAGATTATAAATGAAATAATAGACGTCATCACAAAACCATATTATAAAGAGGATGACCATGGTTACTCAACGAGACTACATAAAATAATAGACACTGTTACATAACCGTATTTAAAAAAGAAGCATAATGGTGTATAGAGCTTTGTTGTAAGATATTTACTTTATTGTTATGTCACCACTAGTAAAGCGTTATTAGGATGAGCCTAAATACTTGAAATTTCAAAATAATAGTCAAGAAAATAGAGGCGCTCAAAATTTACAAGACTAATAAAATAGCCATTTATCAGTATGGAAAAAATAAAAATGTTACATGTAGTAATTACATTCCAATTAACCATTTAAGCCTGGAACTCCTTTAATCATATATTTTGGTCAAGGAAACGTGAGATATGTTAGAAATCTCCCTAACTAATAGATATACAACAATTTTTGGTAATAGAAACTATTTACATTTCTTATACATGTAAATAATCAAAAATGTCTTAAAACTGAAAGTTCCAAAACAAGGGTCCATGAAAGTTAATGGGAAATAATATCAGTGTGGGAGGGAAAATAAATATTTCCACACAGAGGGACAACCCCGGATAATCAGAAAGATATTATAGAATTCAAAATTAATGTCTGGTAAATGGAGGTGAGATATAAGCATCTACAAAAATATAACCTAATATGTGCAGTATAAATTTGAAACTAGTAGGACAGTTAGAGAGCCAGAAACCTTGAAAATTTGAAATTTCAGAGTGGGAGGCCTAGAAAAAATGGGCTTGAAATTCCAAAAATAATAGATAAAAAAGTAATATGTTCTTTTGATAATAAAAGTGTAAATGTTATATATGAAAATGAATAAAACCCTTTAATATAAACGAACACAAAATCCAAAGATTATCTAAAATGAGATAAAACTAAGGAAATATTTAAAATGAAAAAGTAACGGCTCCGGACTATAAAACTAATATTAACGGCTGACCACATTATAGTACCTTCTATCCGCATCCGCAGAAGTTGGCACTACCTTCACCAACATACGGCGGATACTCGGTCAGTATGGCTCAATTGAGGGCTGACTTCGTGGAGTTAATTTTGGAGTTGGAAGGCCAGTTTGTTTGAAAGAGGAGAGGGAAGGGTTTCAAAATATTAATATTTTCGCTCTTCCCTCAAATATCAAGTAAAAAGTCATCCAAAGTTTGTGATTATTGTGTGTTCAGAAGCGTTTTTATAATTTATTTTAATTATTTGATAGATAGGGCCAATTAAATATTACCCATTGTGGAATTTCTTTAAATGACAGAGAGAAATACATCAAAGATATTACTAGGATGACTCTTAAGGTAACTTATATAAAGTTTATCTATTGTAACACTGACCATTTATTTATTTTGATGTGTCTACAAATTAAGTACGTCAAGAAAGTACTTATATTTTAGATTAGAAATGTTTGAATTAAAATCGAAAAAAAAAAATCAGAAATATTATAATGTATCTCTAAATTACTATTTTTTGTGTATAAAAACATTATCTTAGGTTTCATTAACAGGATATTCAAATGGTGTTACAGCAATATTATCGATGTCATCATCATCATTATGATTATAAAATTGAGATTATTGCCGTAACGGTATTTTAATACATCCTGTTAATGAAGCACAAATTAATGTGTTTATGCTCAAAAATCATTTACAAATTAAATATATTATAATATTTTTCATTAAATTATTTTAAACAAAGAAACTAACATTATATAAGCTTATCACTTTATTTTTGTTCTCGACGTGCTAAGTAGCTGGCCGCGTTCCCGACATGGTAAGTGGCTCCATCAAACCAGCACTAGATAATTTAAATTCAATTGAAAATAATTATACTTATTTTTACTATTCTTTAGAGTTCTGGCAAGCAAAAATAATAAAATGATTTGTTCAAAGGGAAACCTGAGCTATAGATAAAATGTGCTTTTATCACGCTCCTGAATTATCTGTATTTTTAATTAAATAAATTTTAATGCTATGTTATATTTAAAAATAATATTATAAGGTACTAAAACTAGTGGGATAATCAAATATGTATCAATACAACAGTCAGAGTAGTCAAATGGTTGTCAGTACCATAGTTAGAGTAGTCAAACCGGTGTCAATACAATAGTTAGGTAGAGTAGTCAAATCGGTGTCAATACAATAGGTAGAGTAGTCAAATTGGTGTCGATGCAATATTTAAAGTAGTTAAATGTGTGTCGATACAATAGTTATAGTAGTCAAATGTGTGTCGATACAATAGTTATAGTAGTCAAATGTGTGTCGATACATGTCTTGCTTTGTACGTTCAGTTTAGGAGTCGCTTTATACGACATTATTTTCTTGACAAACCTCTGAAGAATTAAATAAAGTAAATTGAGATGGCATACCTTTTATCAATAATGTTACTCACGGTTAGAAAGATATAAATAGCAGGGTTCAATGGAAGTGGTTTTCTTAATGTCATTTTTCAGTGTGGTCTTCCTGTCCTCAAAATTACCTCCCTCCTGTCCTTGAAACTACATCCCTGCTACATTCACTATTAATAACATGGTAGGATAGTTAAGAAAATAACTTCAATCATTTTAAATGAGATAAGATGAAGAGGGATTAGTTTTGAGAAAATGTACCACCGCTTGCGTGAGTATACGCCACCCACATTGGTGGATACTGGGTCTACTACGTCAGGCTCGCAATAGACTGGCTTGTAGGTAGTGAGGGATGTTCGAACGTTAAGCATGTATTCATGAATAAATGTAATTGTTTGAGCTTAGACATGGAGCAGTTAGTCCGGACTAAAGAAAAAGAAAGGCCCAGATACATCCAAAGAACGTGAGAACTGCTTGTTCCTCATCTCATCTTGATGAGCTGACAATGTGATCAGTGGTGTGTGGCCGGTGTACCGGCCATATTGGTCGGATTAGTTTGTGTAGGGCTTTATAACAACCTGTTCATGTAGTACGCATATGTGATAATTACTCTGATGGGGTAAGGATGAGGAAGGAAGCGACTAGAGTTAATATACCCTTATTTGCGGGGAAGGACAGTGGGAAATCATTTAGCAAGAACCACCCTCAGTAGACCCAACAGGGATTTGAACCACGCTCTCCTCGTCTTTAGCAGTAAGGAATCAAACCGTAATAGTTATTGGACTCTGGATCTAGTTGCTGTTCTCCAAACATAATTTGTAAGGTTCCAGTAATGGATTCTGTTCTAGAAAAATAAAAGTTGCTATTCTTTTCGGTTTTTAAAAATTATACAGACTTCTTTAACTATTGTACTCTAGTACCTGTATTTAACAACTTCAGCATTCGTGTCATTTCACTTATTTATACTTTTGATACCACGATACATAAAAATTGATCAATAAATTATATATTTGAGGTTTAGCGAACAGGTTAACGTGTAACGGGGAGACAACTTTTAGAAGTATTGCCAGAAACGTGAAATGTATTTTTATAAAACATTTTCTTGCTTAAAATAAATGTTAAGAAGTGAAATTCGTGATTTAACACGTGCACATAAAAGCTATCTCTACAAAATGTAACATAAATAATATTAATGATTCAACAATTTTACTATAGGCCTATGTGTTTCTAATAAAAAGTTTAACTTTTAAAATAAATGATTACATGGTTTTCATTCCATAGATTCATAATAGGCATATTTAATAAAATGTATAATATATTCAAATATGCATTAAAATTAAATATCTTAGTTAATAGGTCTGTGTCATTTCATATATTTTTAGTGGACTGCATTAATAAGAGAAATGATACTTGTTTCGGTAAAAATGCCCTTGCCCCAAGGTGAATTGATCCCCGCAGTGGTAAGAGCCCCTTAAAAGAGGCGTTCTCGTCCAATGGGAAGGCGGTGTAGGCGGGGCTTAGCCGGCTCATGCTCGGAGAATATAAAGGTAGCCGGTTGAAAGTCTGGATACCGCATTGCAGACGCATGCACGCTCGACCGACGTGTTGATAAAACTGGTGGCAATGCTACGAGCATGGATCAGTTGACTGACGAGACGCGCACCATCTGGCGGACCACCGCTAAACTCGACGGTCTCGTGTGTTCGTTAGTTAGGTTAGTGTTCGATAACGCTCAACACTAACAACAATAATTATATTCGTTCTACGAGTATATTAAAACTAATTTAATCCAGATATTAATTATATTAATTTGAGAAAGTGTAGTGTTTGGCTTAAAACTAATGCATTTACTAGGTCGTAGCACTCTGCAATGTGTCCAATAAACATTCGACATTCAAAATTATATTCTTCTTCATAAAATGCAATAAGAATACAGTTTTGTTAGCTTCTATCTACTTTTTAGGTTAAATTATATAAACTAGAACGTAAATTATTTGTGTTAACTTCAAAATTATTAGTAACTTATAAAGTTAATAGTTTTTAAATATTTAATTGTAACATTTAAATACTAAATTTTTATCTTTAATTTATAAATCAATAATCGTGTAACCTTAAATACGCGTTCATTGTTCATTTAATGTTAATATTTAAAGCATTCGGTCATTTATATTATCACAATATTAATATAATTTCCTATGTATATTTATTAAGACAATTTGTTTTATTTATAAATAATTATTGAGCTCCTTATGTTCCATGCAGCAGTTGTTAACTTTTCCGGAGTCTATTTTTATCCAGACGAAGTGTTAATGTGTGAAACAGTGTAATTAGTCCCATTAGGGCGCTAGAAGTAACAACATGACGCGATAATTTGGTATTCGGACAAGATGCAGGGTAGTAACCATACCAGGGCGGTGATATCTTACGACAGGGTCGCAATCCAAGATAATCTTTAGCTTTTACATTAGTGGTTATTTTTAATATACAATGGTCAAGACTGGCTGCCATGGAAATAACGTCAAGAGAACATTCTACTCGCGGTATTGAGAATGGTCAGTTGACGTAGTGCGCACGCGCTAGACAACGAGCATCGCCATGAGTGACTCGTTGAGTCCGAATATTGTGAGTACCTTTTACTAGTCATAATTACTTGTGTCACTACTGACAGTTTATTTAGGAAAACTGTATTAAACTTGTTTAATATATCTGCACATAAATGATGAGTGAAAGATGTCTAAGCATCGACTCGACGTTCTATCAAAAGGGCTACCCAGTCTTATTATGTCTATGTCTGAATTCCTCCAAACACTGTAGACAGGTTTTATTTTAGGCTGATTTGATACTATGCTTATGGCTGTTCATTTGCTGGAGGGATACAAACTGTTATATATATATATATATATACCTGTGTAGAGTATATATACTTGGGTAGTGTATATATATATATACACCTGGGTAGTGTATATATATACCTGGGTAGTGTGTATATATACCTGGGTAGAGTGTATATATATATACCTGGGTAAAGTAGATACCTGGGTAGTGTATATATTTACCGGGGTAAAGTAGATGCCTGAGTAGAGTAGATACCTGGGTAGAGTATGTATATATATACACCTGGGTAAAGTATGTGTATATATATATATATATACACACCTGGGTAGAGTATATGATGATTTAAAACAAAGGGTTAAGCTTAAAGAACCTGTAGAAGTCATATTCTTAAGAGAAGATGAATTTTGTGCCTCTTTCTGGCCTTACTATCAGATCAGGCTTTACGCATTTTTATGCTTATTGGATAGGTTTAATTCAGATGGTGTGCACCCGTTGTTGCGTGGAGAGGGAGTGGGAAACCCTTTAGTAAAACCACCCTAAGTAAGCCCAAACAGGATCGAACCACGATATCCCCGTTATCAGCATTCTAGTATATTGCGAGAGTAGTGCCTTAGACCATGCGGCCACCGAAGCAGGTGATTGTATCGTTCTGTCAACTTGTAGGGTCCTAGACGCCAAACAATCGTACCAGAAGAGCAAGAGGAATATATTGTTCGGAAAAAGAGCGAATCGATGGGCACGTGGACTAAACGTCAACCTTCAAGTGTAATCAAGACGTCAACCTACTTGGCCTGGGAGATCGATGACGGGATTAAAGTCCCAGCACATGTACCGAGTGTGGGTTTTCATAACTAGCTTCCTCCTCTCCTTTCTCGCAAATGTCATTTCCCTACTCCACTGATGTGGTAAGATGTCGAGAGTATGACGTGATGGGGGGGGGGGGG
>CABFVX010003611.1:49994-71503 GCA_902151425.1 Timema shepardi | reverse complement strand
ATATCGTTTTCTGTGCATTACGAAACCTTTGGAACCATATCAAGGTGCCCATTAGGCCCTTATAATTTTTGTATCACATATAAATAAAATACCCTGTAGTATTGTCTCATATAGACTGGTCTATCAATATTGTGATGGATATCATGTTTCCTTTTGTTTAAGCACTTGCACAACTTAAATTTGTAAAGTTGTTTACTTCGAGTATTATTTCCAACAGAACTCATTATGATATAATGAGAACATTTATTGTCATCTGCGCTATTGTCATTAATTGAATAAACTACTCTTTGTTGAATTTACATATTTTTACAATTTCCATTTGTTTGTATGTTAGTTTATATCCTCTCCCTTTATTACCTTATAATGGTCGGGGTAGTAATGAATCGTAGAGAGGGTGTAACAAGGGGTGGGAAGCCTTTTATATTAACTCCCATAATCGGTCACGACGTTTCTGTCCTTGTCAATGGTGATGATGTTGGCAAACTCCCCGTACACGATACAGTTGACGGTTTCAGTGAGAGCTTTTGTGAAGCTAACTTCGATGCTCAGAGAGCAATGCCTCTTCAAATTCCAATTCGATGTCATTGTGCGGACAGATTAGGTGTGAGATTGAAAGCCATGAGATGATAGTTCTTAGGAAAGGCTTCCTGTGTGATGTCGCTCCCTTCGTTCATGAAATGAATACCCGTTCCAGAAAATAATGTATGGTAGGAATTGACATATTTGCTGTTTGAAAAATCGGGCTGTAGTGGTTTTGACGGCACATATTCCCCGTCCACGTACAGCGAGAAATGGTTCATGCCGTAGGTTTGGAAGTTGAACGGGTTCTTGGTGGCGTCTCCGATGAATGACACGTTTGATACAAATCCCACGATGCTGCGTTTGGGTAACTGTCCGGTGAATATGTTGTCCAGTGATTTCCCTTGCACACCCGTAGGAATAGTGAGTGTTTTTACTTTCACACGGGTGATGGGATACTTTTCGGGACTAATGTTTAATGCTTGGGCATGTGCTGTGATGTTATTTGCCACCCTACCTTATATTTCCTTATTTTTTTATATTTTTGTGAACAATTTCCTATTTTATTTCCCGTGAAATCCTCGAAGTTCATCAGCTGATTCCCAGCCTGACTAATGACAATGTTTACATATATTAAATTATGTAAAAGGACGGAAGGAACAACGTAAAACATTGTTTTAAATAATTTAAATAAGGAATTATGATTTAAGGAAGAACACTTACCTTTTATTAAGCATATTAATTATCCATTTAAGAAGGGTGATCGACTGTGTTGATTTTGAAGGTCGGCCATGTTTGTTTTAACGCATGGGCAGTGCTATCAAACGAGTGAGTAGTGAACCTCGTGTTTTGGAAGGAAGAAAAAACGAGCGCGATTTTTAATTTTGACAGAAGGAAATAGACATTTTATTCTTTATTAAAAACATTATTCTTATTCAATTGGCTATATTTAAATACTTATACTAAACCTACATTTCATTTTTATTTTATCACTAGTCTATAGCCAACAATTCATTTCCGTTTTTATTTATACTTAGTTTGTTTTCTCTTTGGACTTGGAATAGAACATTTTTGAATTTAAAAGATTGGAAGGTTTTGAATAGTAGAGAGAGTTCTTCCTGGGTTTGGTGGTCCAAGATGGAGCCAAATGAATGTGGGCTCCCAATTTAAATTATTTTTATAATGGTTAAAAGGTGAAAGATTTAAGTGAAATTTGTAAATAAAGGAAGCTAAGAGAGTGTGTAAGAGCTGCAATGTTTGTGTTTATTTAAATTGTGGAAGCATTTCAAATGAAACAAAATTCATGAAGATGGTGTTTTCAGTATGGGTGAGGTCAAACCAACTCTTCAATTTTTGATTATTGTAATCATTTCTTTTCTTTTTCCTAAATAAACCAGAACTCTTATTTCCAGAAGGACAGACTAATACAACAAAATAATTAACATTATATGTTATGTCTAATTATTGATTTTTTTGATTGTATATATATTTTTTTCTCTTTTTTTGGTCTCAACAATACTGTGCTAAACTTTATTAAATTAGAATTATAATTAACCGGAATTCCATAGGTAGGATTTGGATGTGGACAAAAAGGAAACCACAATAAATTCATAAAGTGCCAACAACTGTTTTTTTATACATTTATTTTTATTTGTAGCCCTAATCACATTTTTCTTCAACAATACATTTTTTTTAAAATCTAAATTGTTCATGTTCTTTTTTAGTTTTAAGTTTACCCAGTGGTCTCGAGGTTGAGAGTCGTCGTGCCACTGAGTTAATAGCCGAGGTAAATGTATTGTTCCTTTTTAATTATTATTTTCCCCCTAGATACCAGGGGTGGCGCCCAACAAAAACACGAATGATATAGAGATAAAAAAATATATTATCTTTTCATTTAAAACTATTATTTTATTATATTGTATTATAAGTTTATTATTATTATATTATTATTATATATATATATATTATTATATTTTTTATTACAGTGCCAACAGTAATGAAGGTGCTACTTTGACACATCGCACTAAAATGGCCGGCTTCAGCGATGTGAACCTTAAAGTGAGGGAGTTCAGGGATGGATATAAGACTAAACCCGTCTCGGGAACGGACCAACTTGACTCTGATTTCGGTGCCGTTCAAAAGGTATTTCTCTTGGTTAACACGTCACCGTGTAGATACCCCTAAAGATCCATATTATTACTTTAAGCGGTGTGATTGCGATGGTCCTCAAATCCCTTGTTGCTGGCGTTAGCCTCCTCAAAGGTTCCGGAGCTGTCTACAAACCAAATGCGTTCTTTTGGCGTAACTGTTGTAACTGAGCAACGTCTCAATGAACGATCTATAAGAATACGTGTTGCTGGGCGGTGAGATTAGTTTTAGGTTTGAAAACAGATCCGCCTGTGTGAATAGTGAATGCAACTATTTTTAAACGGGAGTGATTTGATCCACCTCTGTGAAAGCGCAACCGTCGGGTTTCATGATGGCCGCCCTGAGATAGAGCACAGTTTGTGAAAGATCGATATAGAACTCGCCTTGTCCGGTAACGGTAAATTCGATGGGCGAATCATCGGTGATGAAAGAGACAGGTTTGTACTGGACAGATTGCCCACTTTCAATACGGGTCTGCGTGGGTGGGACGGAAAAGAGACCAAGCTCACTGCGGGAACACTCGCAGGACTAGGGATGTAGAAACGACGTTTCAATTGAAAATATCTAACGCTCCTGTTCCAGCCTGGTTGACGTAGTATCTTTGGAAGGGACAGTTAATGTTGAGCAGCGTTTAAAATAAAGTTTCACGCACACTTTTACAAACGCGAGTGGTACAGGTTCACCAGTGTCGGTTCTTATATTGATTTCCAGTCTTTCAATTTCTCTTCTAAGTACGGGCATGTAGTGCAACGGATCATAGCTAACTGTCTTATGTATTCCGTAGAGTTAGTTTATGTTATTGATACCAACGATACGTAAAAGCGGTGTCACAATGTCACCCACGGGCTGAGGATCGACTATATCCATGTAGATTACATTTTCGAGGGCAAGTCTAGTAGAATGTTGGCGTCGTACGATGACTTGGGACTTTGATAAGATTAGTCTGAGGATCGAAACCGAGCTGTAGACTTAGTTGACTTGCTAGAGTCAGCAGCTGTATATTTGGTAAATAAGCAACGTCCACTTTTTTGTTGGGATTTGTATACTTGAATACAACTCTTGGATCCCCTTTAAACGCCTCTACTTCGTTTATACTTTGATAAATTCATGAATAGTGCTGTCGTTTCCAAGAGGGATATGATCCTTGAATAATTGTTCCAGGCCGTTAGCATCCACACAGTTGTACCATAAAATATTTTGGTCCTCGGTTATGGTAGTGAAAGAACACGGATATGTGAATTCTGCAAGAGAGACTTCCCACTGGCCTTCGAGTGTAAGATGGTAGGGTAGTTGATTGGTGAAATTCTAGAGGGTATTTTCCGGAAAATATCCCATAGAGCTGCCGCTCAGTAAAGTGATGTAAAACTGGTTCTTCATGGTAGAGAACTGACGTAGCTGGCAGGAATTCAAGAATTAAACTTTGCGGGGTAAACTTTCCACTGCACGTACAATTTATTTTTGGCGCCTTTACCCTTGAACCGTGGTATTTTATCAACTTTAAAAGTTTCGGGGAGACGTACGCGTTTCAATTTGGGTTTGTAAACCATTTCCTACACCTTCTCGCCGTCAAGATAGGTCAGTCTGTAGGTGACAGGTTGTCACTACACTGCCGACTTTAAAAATTTCTTCACTTAAATCGCTTTCGTAGCCCTTTTCAAACAGTATTTTGGATTTGCGAATACGCACCGTGTCACCGACTTTCATTTTTGACTCACTATTCTTCTTTGGACGCCGTTTGTCATACAGATTATCTTTGACTTAAAGCACATTTGTTTCTGAAACGCCGACAGGTGCCTTCTTGATAATGGAATGTTTTGCGCCATTGTAGGCGTTGACGAGATCTTGAAGAACGTTCACATACCGATACGTATTATTTTTGGTAAAGTAGCGCCACATGCGCCTTTTCAAAGTTCTATTGAATCCCTTCACGATACTTGCCTTTACATCCGGATTATGAGTGATGAAGTAATGTACGCCTTTTGATTGAGAAATTTCCAGACTAGACGTTCCTTGAATACTGTCCCTTTGTCCGTCTGTAAACTTAGAGGTTTACGGCCGCTTTGTTTAAAAATGTCCCGAAAAGCGTCTCTCAAGACGCTCCCCGTCTTGGATGGAAGCGTCCTCGACCAAGCCATCTTGCTAAACACGTCAATGACGGTGAGCTAGTACACTGCACTGTCGTTGTATTTTCCGAGACTTCGCATATCGTTTAAATCGGCTTGCCGGAGATCGTCAATTTTTGACACCAAGTACTTGCTAAGTGGAAACATTTTTATCACCAGTTTATGTATGGTATAAGCGTCCTGCGCACGAAGCCATTCTCGTACTTTATCAGAATATTTCTTGGATGCCTTTATGAGCGACGCCGTCCCTGCAAACCCTGGAAGGTGAAAAGGGTCGTAGTAGATGTTGGCTAAACGGGCCATTAATCTCGGAACGGCAGCCATTTGTTTTCGTCCACCCTATTCAGTTTCTTCTTCTAAGGATATTGCGAAGGTGTAAGTGGTTGGGGTATGGGCGTTGGATCTCAATTGGGCGCCAAACATTTCGGATTTACGATAAATTCTTTCAGAACGCTTATTTTCTTAAGTGCCGTGAGATACTTTCGCCACCCAGATGGCTCGCTGTGTCTTCTTGCTCTGACCAGATCCTTTAATTAATCCACAATATTGGATCCACGGAGAAGTGTATCGTGGATACGCACCTCTTCGTTTGTGTCCCTAGATATACCGCCTCGAGAAATAATAAGTTCTAGTAAAAGTTCAGCTTTTTTCATGCCTGTACTGTTACAGTATTGAGTACAGCAGGGAAGGGAAGTACAGACACTTCAGTGGTGGTCATAGCGGTGGTGGTGGTGGTAATTTCAGGTGGTTGAAGATGTTGACTAAAGTGCATATAGCGCTGTAGTACTTGTTGGTATAAAGTCCATTTAGACTTGTCGTCAAGTTTTGAACAAGATTTTTTTTTCATTTCCTTGTCCAGCTTGGAGACCAGCCTCTATCAACAGCTTTCCGGATCTCGTCAATCACCCAGACGCCTGTTAACCAGCGATCTTTTTTGTCGTTGCTCAAACACTCGTCTTGGTTTTTCTCCTCCCCGCATTTCCTCCACAAGATTAACATTAACTTGTCGTGCATCCGTGTAGGCAGTACGGGCATGAATGAATCCCGCGGAGTCGTCACGGTAACTTTAGCTATGATTTCTATTGGATCTATAGATGGAAAATTTGGTTCCAAGGGAATTTTGGGGTGGCTGATGGGATATTTTTTGTACTGGCAAACATAAGGATACAATGAACACACAACCAAATACTTTATCTTCTCTCCACAAGAACGGTCCGCTTCATGGAACAGTTTGATGCAATTTGTACACCCGCCAAAGAATGCGTCCCTGGGACTGAAGGGATCCTTGCTGTACACCTCGAGCTGTAGTACAAATTGTTTAAGTCCTTGTCTGTGCGTTTCATCGCATTACACTTACACTCCCACATCTCTACGACCATGTAGCCAGCATTCTTAAACTTTTCTACTCAAGCTATGGTCACTTCATAACGCGTCTTCACGGTTACATGCTGGCTGTTGTTGATAATGGTGTTCCATTCAGAATAACAAAAAGGGCACCGGTGCCAATAACAGCACCAGAACTGGAAAACGATGGTGGTATCTCCAGCTTTAACAACGCCATCTACACGTCGCCCTAACATTTATACCTCATGGCCGATATCTCATGAAGGATAGAAACACCGAGTCTGTGGGCCTCCCAGCAGAGCCATTGTACAGTGACGTGCGAATGTTGGTCTGCATACCAGTAGCCACCATTAGGCATGATGCCGAAGGTATTCTCCTTAAGATGACTTCGACGGTAAATCAACATGGTCACTCCTGCGATCGTACACGCCACTCTGAAAAAATCCACCTCTGCTTTTTGCATAAGCATGTCTCTAAACAGCAGGCAGGCCTTCCGTAGGATTTCTACACCTTTCACTCAATACAGTTCCAACTCGCGGTTAAAATCAAAGACATAATTTTTTGACCAACACGTCATACCACTTTCAAAGTGATCCTTTTTCTCGACCCCATTTTACCAATACTGTAGTCCTCCTTTGGCAGCAAGGGACCCCTATACCCCGCTTTTCTTTTTTGTTGAAAATAGGAGAAATGTTCCTTGACCAAAGACTCGTCAAACAGAATGTCTTGGGCATCTTGGACAACGACATCGGGAGAAAGTTTATGGCGTAAATAAAGTGGGGTGGGCCGTAACGCATGGACATGATTTACCCACCGTTCATTAAGAGCTCTGGAGTCCATTTTTAACCTCCACCATGTATTTTAAAATAAAATTCCCATCATAGGCTTTTGCATTATGTTCTAGGAGGGTGATATCCTTAAGTTTTGTTGCTTTAATTTGCTCTATAAATCCGAAAAATTGGGCCATTGTTGTATCACCCTTGAACATGCAAGTCCTATTGCCCCACATTTGTTACAATGATTGTCATTTACATCAATATGAAGACAGACCTTGCAACACTCCTGTACGACACAGAGGTTAGGCTCATGCAAGTACAGATATCGCGCCTTGGAGAAGCGTTTCTTGTCTGCATTCAAAATCATAGAACACAAATATAAAATTGCTCTTTTCCAGTGACAGATTTCATGGAGCCTAATTTATATAGCGGAAATGACCAAAAGGACGATATGTATCGCATACTCTACAAAAAGTTTCATAACACCTATGTGAATAATTTTATCATGCAAATCTGAAAAATTTCCCGCACACCTTACAAACTTTTTTGACATCACAGACCGACATGTGACCTCTGCAAAAACCGGGGCGTTTATGGCTATCAAAATATGTCTGGTTTGTGAACCAACTCCAGTAGTCTTTACAGGTTACAGTTCGACCTCCACTGCAGACCGTTTCAGCGTAGCTATTTTTAAACGCGGATTCACATTTATGCTTGTTCTTATTATTGAAGGGCACACGGCACTTTCGGCAAAAGTACGAGCACTTAAACGTGGCTGTCAAGGATGTTATGACATCAACATGGTTTTGCTTATCGTCGTGAAAACACTTATCAAGGTATTCTTAAAGGAATGTTCCAGATGGGTAGGCCCCTCATATAAGACCTGTCTCCTCCGACGTTCCCTGAACACTGTAATTTTGTATTCGGAGAGGTATGTTTAAAATTGTTTCAGCTCCGTTAGCCCACCACCTTTCACAAGATTCACACCGGCATCACGGCATAGTTCCTCGGTTTTGAGTTTTTCAATATGACGACCATATTTGATCTGCTTAAAGGTGTTTACGTCTATGCATACTGACTTTCTTTAAACTTCACGCACAGCTTTGGTCACAATAAACCCACGGGCAAAGCAGAGTGTGACACCATTTTGAATAGTAATGATCTCTTGGTTTTTACGGCTATATGTGCTCGCGGTAGAAAGTTTATCACAATAACCTGCACCTCCACGAGGCTCCCTAAAATGGCTGAGTTTAACGTACAGTGGTGCTGTAATCAAGAACAAGCTATTACTTTGCAACACGCAAGCATGCAAGCACGGATTGAGCGTCTAACTAATCCACCCTCCTAAAAGAGACGCATAAAGGATTCAACGTCGAGTCCATGCTGTTCAAAAGTAAGCCGACATGATCACCGGCGCTGACACCACGGTCCTGCAGCCGATTGAGAAAATTAGTAATTTGTTTCAAGCCAGCTTAATTCTTCCCGATCGCTTTCTGGAGCACCAAGATGTACGGTAATTTCTCTACTAGTATAAAAGAAACGCCTCAATTGTTTTATTCTCTCCTCGACAATTCGAAGAGGGATACCATTCGACAAGCGTCGTCCAACCTGGTTTACTGGGCCTCTAAATCCCGATTGAGGTGCCGAAGATGGTCTTGCTGTCACCGCCACCTAGGATTGCGGGAAGACCGCAAAACCCCATCTGCCTCACAGTAGCTTGGTCTCAAACACAGCCTCCAAGCCAGGTAGACGGTCCTCCTGTGGTGGGGTGAAGGGGGCTCACTGCCACTGACGATGGGGCACTTTCTCCCGGGGGGATGGAGCAGGAATTTTCAGCATCTAATTGAACTATAACACACAAACACTTGTCAAATTATCTTCAAAGTAAACATTTGAAATATAATTGTTTCAATAATATTTTCTGTAAACTTACGCGTGTTTTTAATAATACAATAATACCAATGTATATATATATATAGCTTTTGGTATAAATTTTTCCTAAACATAATTGCTTCATCTACATAATACAGTCCAGGTCAGTTAATTTATCACTATGAAAGGTTAAACAAAAATGTTTAACAATGCAGGGAATCGAGACAATGATCCTTTTCCAAGTGTGTATAATAATATACACTTAAACCCTATAACATCTACAAATACAGTCCTGGGCAGTTAATTTATCACTATGATGGGTTAAACCTACATTTTCATCCATGTCAAAAATCGGACCCGGGACCATTCGCAAAGTGTGTATAATAAATAATTTTGAACCCTTTGACAACTACAAAATACAATCCAGGGAAGGTAATTTATCATTATGAAGGGTTAAATATTCATTTTTTCCATGCAGGGATTCGAATCAGGACCCTTGGCGTGGCAAACAAACAAACAAACAAACTATCAGGCGCAAATATATAAGGTTTGGTCTCTCTCAATTTAATGATCGACTAAATCAACAATATAATTTCTTCTGTTAATTATTATGCCTGTATATATTTGAATGCCTGTAAGAAATATCTGTAAACTTAAAACACATTGAAACACATTATTCCCCCCTTTAAAACCTTATAATTGGCCGAAAATGGCTTTCACCGCCATCTTTTGGCCCGATAAGCAAGCACAACCACACACTAGTCATGCAAGAAATCAATCTTTAAATAAGGTATTGTGATGGAAAACATGTCTTTACACAATTTGGTAAAAATAGATATTAATGTTAAAAAGTAGTCAGGATTAAGTTTACTCTCGGTTGAAATTAAATAAAAAACAATTTAATTTATATCTGTTACTATTTTCCAGTCTAAAGTCAGACTCACTTTTTTATTTATAAAATGCTAATACTAGAACATCCACAAACCCTGTCCACGGATGGATAATTTATCAAAGCAACATCTTTAACCGCGTCTGGTATTGAAACTGGTACCAATAGTTTGGTATGCAGACATGTTATCGAACGTGTTAAGGTTAGGCTCGACAACCACACTAATCATTCAAGAAATCTAGCTTTAAATAAGTTATTTAAATGGTCTTAATAAAGATTTCTCTTGGTAGAAATGAAAAAAACATTTAATGTATATTCATTACTGTTTTCCAGTCTAATGCTCGGGTCACTATTTAATTCATAAAATATAAAGACTAGAACACCCACAAACCCTGTCCACTTACTGCTAATTTACCAAAGCAACGTATTTAACCATGTCGGGAATCGAACCCGGTATCAATATTTTGGTACACAGACGTGCTATCGAACGAGGAACGAGTTATGGTTACAGCCAAATATTTTTCCAGCACAATGCAAAACGTGACTAACACGCCAATTATAATTTTCTCTCTTTTGGTTAAACTTGGTATTACACCCTCCGCCGATCCTATAGATAAGGCCCCTAAAACTATAGGATAGAGAGGATGTAACAATACAAGGAAAATATCAACTGTAAATAGAAAAAAGTTTATAACAAAATATTCTTTTATTGCCAAAAATATTAAAAAAACACGGAAAGGACGGCCTTATTTTAAAACATTCTATAGCTACTATTCTGAAAGAAAACATTGATATATTTGCGTCGGACTTAAGGTCCTTCAAACATAACGTTGTGACTGGTTACTCATAACCAAAAACAAGACTTAAGGTCTTTCAAAGAGTAAATTAACAACAAGTTTTACTTATGTTCCCATGACATACCGAACTCAACTAACCTTCACGTTAATTCAATGTATTACAAATTTACATTAAAATTAAATCAACTTGATCCCAACATAAGGTTATCTAAGTAAACATAAAAATTACTAAGTCTAACGCAATTAGCATTTACGTTAACTATACATTTAACTAATATATGTAGGCCCCTCTTTCATGACCTAAATAACTCTTGTAAAACAAACATAATATAAACAAGGTTAAAAGTTCATTTCTAAGATTCTACATTTAACGTTATTTCCTAACAGTTACATTTAAATAGCGGCAAAACAACTTTCAAACTTTCTTCCCTAACTTTCTACATTTCTACGGTGATTCCTAAAATGATCCTACATTTTTACAATTTACAATCCTACACCCTACACCTGTCCGACGAGTAGTGATAGTTAAAGTGAAGTTAACATTTACTTTACATATTTACAATAAGCAATCTATCCTACTCCCTACACCTGTCCGACGAGTAGTGATAGTGAAAAGTGAACTTGAACATTCTCATTACATATTTACAATAAACAACCTATCCTGCTCCCTACACCTGACCGACGAGCAGTGATAGCGAAAAGTGAACATGAACATTCTCATTACATTTTTACAATAAACAGTCTATCCTGCTCCCTACACCTGACCGACGAGCAGTGATTGCGAAAAGTGAACATTCGTATACAATTTACAATCCTCTTTATAATGAGCCTAAAAACACGGAAACAAAGGGGAGGGGTTTTCACTTTCAACTCAGTTACGCTCAAATAGTCCGTGACGTCATTCTGACACAACTTCGTAGGTTATCCAAGCCGCTGATTGGACGCGTCGTTGTCGCTCTGCAGTATTCCCTTTCTCGACCAATGTGCAAGCTTGAAAGTTCGGCGTGGCATTTTCATATCCCTCCGCCAGACGGCAAACCAGGGTCAGTTGATTTGGCAGAGGGGGGTCAAGTAAACATTGGCTAGTTTATTTCCAATGTTCGGGCTGAGTAGATCGTTGAGCACGGTCTCCGAGATGTAGTTGCCCAACTCTTGTTTATTGGTGCGTTTGACTCGCCAGCGACGTAGCCAGGAGATCAGGACGAAGGTACGTTTTGAACAGTTATTTAACTACACTGTTTATAATGGATTTTTCTGAATGCTGGCTTTGAGTAATTGTTGGGGCTAGATAGGGCTATAATAGAGAAGAATACTATTATAGGTTTCTTGGAGGTTATTTCTGGGGGTGGGTAGTATGTATCTTGGCAATTTTATTAGTGATATTAGGTTAGGTGGGGAGTAATTGTGCAATACGAAGCATTGTATTGTTACATTGGGAACGGGCTGTTGACAAAGGTGTAGTAGATATGCGACCAGACAAGGGTAGATTAGGGTAAGAGAGCGCGCAAATAACTCTTGCTTAATAAACCGTCTATGTCCAAACTAGTGGCTATAGTATAGTTACTGGTAGACGGTACTAGAATAAAGAATGGCAAACTTACATATCAGCTGATCTATCAAGTACAATTCACCCCAAACATCAAGGATAGCATTCCCAGTGGCGTCGGTATGGCCCTGAGGAGGTGGGGTGAAGGCGTTTAGCTGGATTGAGTACTGACCGCATATAGGAGGTTAATGCCCACCACCGAATCACCTGTCTCCAGGGGTGGCGCCCGCGCACACACTGTTAAACCCTCTGCCGGTGCTACGTGCTCCCTCAGGCCTGTATCCAGCTCGTATGGGTCCCAGTATTCTGAAATTAAATAAATACATAATAATTACTATAGTGGTAAAAAAAAGCACTGACATTTCTTTAAAATCTAAAGCAGGACTCTAATTACCCATGGACCAGTCGCTATCCAACAAGCAATTTCCGTCCTCGTTAAAAAAATCTCCAACGAGTTATGGCTATCTGCTTCCACTGGTTGAATTACCGAAGCCACGGGTTCTTCTTCTTCTTCTTGGAAGTCTGTCAAAGAAGCAAATACCGCTGTACACCAAAGCATAATAAGCAAAATAGTAACCATTTAAATATAAAAAAAGTTTTAAACATACCTGAATATAGCCAATTTTCCAACACGTTGAAACTCGTTATGATGTTTATCGCTCCCGATTATTCATTACAATAACCGAATGTAATTATTTCAAGGTCTATTTATAGTCGCTTCAATGAGATGTGCCGCATGTAAGGGTGGCGGCTTCTTATTTTTCGATAATATTATTTCCGCATCGTTGCTTGCCCGATCCGCATAAATAGTCATATATTTACAGTTATCTTTCATTCGTGCAAGCTCTCTCACTGAGGATGGACATCTTTCTCTGGTGCGCCGGCTAGAGGGATCCAACAGTGCAAATGCGGGTATACCTCTCGCCCTCTGACGAAAGAGGGTAGGGGAGTTCGAGTCCCTGCAAGGTCGACAAACGCTAATTACTTTTATAAATACAATCTCTATACTGTTGCACCATATATTTGATTCCCGTATCCAGGTGTCAATGATGGAGTATGCATAAATAATGGCTTTGGCTGGTTTAACATTTCAACCCAACGCAAATGAATCTACATAACTTATTTTATTATTCTGTCTCTCTCTCATTTGAGCATAGATATCCAGATGGTGTTGGAGAGTTCAGTTGTCAATGACGTGCAAATGTGGATACACTTCTCACCCTCTAACGTAAGAGTTCAGGTATTTTAAAGGGCAACAAACGCTAATTACTTCACATTTTAAACCCTGGAAAATGCTGCTACACATTTATCTTGGTCAAAATCAGCTCTTATCTCATGCTTGCCCGAAGAGATTAGTTTGAATCCCGGTCATGCGTGTATACCGAGGCCATTTTCCTCCCTCATCGTCCATGTCTTGTGCCCCTGACAGGTAGTAAGACGCAGTTCTAAATACCGATAAGCTTGACTTCGTGGCTATTAGTGGGGGAGGTAGGAGGTATTGAATCCAGGTGGACCATGTCACTCTGCCTTTACACAAATCCAGGTCAATTTTATATCTTTCTCAGTCCAAATTTTACTTAAGAAATTATGCATTTTATATTATTTCGTCAAAATATAGTTGCGATCATTAAATTCAAATTACTCAATTCAATATTACCTATGAATTAATTAAAGAATTATACATTATTCCGACAAAATATAGTTGCGAGCATTAAATTATTTTGTCTTTTGTTATATGTGGCTTGAGGACTTAAACGGTTGTTTTCATTTTATACTTGGGTAGCAGTCTACCGTCACAATACATTGTATACTTGCATAGATAGTCGCATGGTTTAAGGCGTCACTAGATGGCTGGTGATCAACGTTTGAAGCAAATGCGTGAACACATTCTACCTGGTCGACCGGCAAAATGATGGGGGTACAGGAAGTACGGCTGTTCTAAAGACATTAGCTGTGATAAAGATATTGAGGTTCGAATCCCGGTGTGAACGCCGTCTAAATGAAAGGCTCATCTAATTCTGACAGGGGGAAATCGAATCCTTGGTCCCAGAGTTGTCATTAGAAAGCACATCTGAACCTGCGGCCTTCATATGGCCACGACCGAAGCGGCAAGAAGCCTTGGGGTGGAGGAGGTAAAACACAACACAGCTAACCAGTGACCTTCAGAAGGCCGTGATCGATGTACCAAGCGGCCTTGGGGGTCTTCAGAAAGGGTCGTTGGCACTCAAATTTTGAGTATGACCCCCCTCCCCTGACCTCACGAAGAGTGGGGTATGACAAAGTTAAGGTAGGGGAGTGGTGAAGTGAAATGCATTTCAACAGAGAAGGGACAGTCAATGTAACTTAGTTCGTTCTGTGCCGTGGCAATGTAAGGAGAGTGGGGAGTGGAGTAAAAGTGAAAGGGATTTTTTGGCCGTGATACGCTGTCAGCTGCTTGGTGGTCATACTCTTTACGAAGCGGCTGGGAAGAGAAGGAGCTCACTAGAGATGTCGAAGGAGGAGTACCCGGCGCCTTGGACTCCACACCAATAAATAATTTTTAAAAACTCCAACGCCCCATCCCAATCCTACCCAGCCATAAAAACAAATAAGCACTTATAAAAATATAATGAGCACCAATAAAAGATATAATAAGCACAAATAAAAAAATCAATAAAATACAAGTACCAACATGTTTGGAACACTGGAAGGGGTGTCAGGGGAGAGGGAGTCAGGAGGAGGGAGGGAGAAAAACAACAACCCATCAGAGAGAGAGAGGGGTCATGGTCACGTGACCAGTTCTAAGCCAATAGTAAAAGTGTACTGGTAAACCACCCCAGCTACTCCAATTAGAGTAGTTAGTACTTAGGCGTATTATCATAACGGGTAGTAAGACACGGTGCTAAAAAACAAACAAAAACTACCCTCAAAAATTGCTTTAAATACACTTTCCTTGTCCTATTTATTTAAGATTAACTATATGAAGGTTATCTGAGAAAAAGTGTAGTTTTCCTGGCACCCAAACATATGAATAAATTGCTCATGCTGTGTGTGCTAGCTAGTCGTGAATGTCCACGTATAGCATATAGTAGTTAAATGGCGCTTGTCTAAAAGGAGTGTTGGATCACACTATTCACATTTGCAAGTCATGCACTAGTAAAATACTGACCGTTTCTAATTCAGTTAGCCTTCATACATCTTCTTTATGTTTTGCAGTAAGCCAACAGTTATTACTCCTTCCAAGTTAATTTCAAGACCAAATAAATGATGTATTTTGTAGATTGCATTACTACTTATATGTTAAAATATCATTCTCATCAAATAACTATTGGTTATCTTATTATTATGATGTAGATTATTATTATAAATGCTTTCTAAACCAAGAATCCTACACGAGAACGATTTACAGATTTATTTAACGTTAAGATAGTGCGACAGCTTAGCTCAATCGATAGCTTGTTTTACTACTGATTTAAGGACACTAGGTTCGATTCCTGACATCATGTAACTTTAATTTTTAGTGAAACATTTGTTCACTCTTCTATACTGATGAGTTAATGAACGGGGATGTTGTGTCTTTTCAAGTTTTAAGATATTATCAAAGTAGTTCGCTGATTTTATCACTAAGTTCAGAAACAGCACTTCAGATACCTCAAATTTATAAAATAAAACCTTAGGATGCTGCGTGTCTCTCTAAGTGAGATCGGTTATGACTTATTGAAGAAAATAAGAAAACTTAAAGTGTACTCATCAATATTAAATATTATATAGGCTAACTTTAGCTTTAAATAGGAACCAAAATAATTAGTAACAAACTTTCAGCAATATCTCTATAATTTAATAATATGCGTTGTTTGGCTAGTTTTAATTCTTTGCGCATCTTTAATGTATGCATTATTAAGGATCAAGTGTACACTTAGTGCAGGTTATTTGGATTTCATACCTAGGCTCACCATCCTCTTCTCGTTTATGCAATCTTGCTCCATCGAAAGTTGTCGTCACGTGCCATTCATTAGAAAAATTACGGAGAGCAATATAGAAATATTTTGAAAAGTATTATTGGCATATAAATAAATAAAATCATTTTTACAGTAAAAAAACATATGTTTTTAAATATTACACTCTTTCAGTGTTTTCCAACGTTTGTAAAATTCCGCCTATGAGACTATTAATTTTAATTATTCACAAATTTCGTTGTTCACCTTTTTTCAAAATTACTATCAACCCATTTCATGTGGGCACGCTAGCATTTAACTGCAACCCAAGATTTGGCTTTATATGTCTAACCGTTCAAATGTTGAGATCTGTGTAGGACCAAATATATATATATATATATATCTGTGTAGGACCAAATATATATATATATATATAACCAGAGTGTCTTATAAGGGTTCCATTCTTGGTATAGAACCCAAAAAATAGGTTGTGACTTTGATTGTAACTTATGTGTGTTGATTTCTTTAATTCTATCATAATTTGTATGGTTATATCATTATATTTAAACAAAATTGTAACCAACAATGTTTTATTCTCTTGTAGGTTGTATTTTGGTTGTTGAGTATTTTAAATTCATTTGTAATAATGACTGAGCTAAAACAAGTAGGCCACACGTTGCTATGAAGAATTCGTATTAACTTAAATCTTTAATTTTCGTCCATGTTTTTATTTAGTCAAATACATATTCTATACAATTTAACATGTGTAGGCCTACAACCAGTTACAATAGTAATAATATGACAAATAAGTTAAATTAATTATGATTGTGTCAAAAACCTTAGAAAATATTTCGAAACATTTTGTTTATTCTGATTGGTATCTTAGATCCTAACTATTAGTTTGAACCAGTGGGTTGGAGATCACACTGATAAAAGACATCACTGCTGATACAATGTCGAGCAGTAGGGAGGCTTCAGGGTAGGCAGGATAAGCTCAGATGCTCACAAAGGTTTGGAAAAGGAGAGAAAACATCTCTTTACATAAAAAAAATGTTCAATTGAAATTTTAACAGTCATTTTTAATCGTAATTAAATTTTAGCAAGCACGCGAAGCAAATGTGTCAGTTCCTTTTAGCAAGACAAGCTGCTACCTTTCCTTCTAACGCACCTGGAAATCAGTCCTGAGGGGAGCTATAGAGGGTAATGTGCACGCAACTATTCTTCTCAGCCGCTGAATCAGTCCTGAGGGGCGCTATAGAGGGTAATGTGCACGCAACTATTCTTCTCAGCCACTGAATCAGTCCTGAGGGGAGCTATAGAGGGTAATGTGCACGCAACTATTCTTCTCAGCCACTGAATCAGTCCTGAGGGGTGCTATAGAGGGTAATGTGCACGCAACTATTCTTCTCAGCCACTGAAGGCAAACAGTAAAGCTGATTCACATGAACACCGAAAATAGAGTACAGACTCTGCTTGAGTGGCGCATACTTTCACACACACTGGATGTTGACCCATGATGCATTGCAAAGATAATTTTAAACTACTTATTATCAACATATTTTATTTTCTAGTAGGTAAACACATATTTTAGACCATTCTACACTGGATATTTTTAAATTATAATGCTGTACCGTGGTAAAATCTAATACCACCATACACACGCTTTCCATTAAAGAGTTATTTCAAATCTCCTCACAAAGGCCGTAGTGGTTATCTCTGAGATTTGATTGGTTCTCCTGTGCCGAACATCTCAGGTAGAGCAGATGAAGTAAAGATGAGTTTAAGCTCTCGCCGATAAGAGGGACATATTTTGATTGGCATAGAGCTTGTCATTATTCTGCACTCTTTTTTTTTCCGCGAACGTGGACATCCAGAGTAAGCCGGCTATCCCCTACTCGTGTAGATTAGTTTAGTTTTGGGATTTGACTTAAATTTTATTATTTTATTGAGTTGTTTTAAATTTCTTATCCTAATAAAAAATTAGTAATGTTTTAGGATTTAGTGTATGTACCGTAGAAAAAAAATGGGAGACGCTGTTAACACCAAAATGACTTTTGGTTCAATCAACTGTTGGTTTAATAACTCTACAGAGGCTGTGTATTTTAGACCAAAAGTTCATTTAAAATTTTAAAAAAGCAATATCAAAATTAGATATTTCACAGAATATATAGCAAAAGAAGAGTATAATAATAATAATAACAATAATCATTACTATCAGTAGTTGTTGTAGTTTTAGTAATAGAAGCAGTAGTCGGCCAGTACTATAATATTAGATAACGTCATAAAAATCCATTTTTCGACATTGTTAATAAATTATGAGTGTTCATGACTCACCTTACCCTAAAATGATATTATCATGCCTCGCCACTGGTGGTAAGATCATTTTATTAAATCTGGATTATAAGGTTTGGAACTCCAGCACAGACAGATATTAACAGACCAGGGTAGACTGCTCGAGTCAGTCTTGTTTTGCAGGCTATACCCGGTTTTTGCTATCATGATCCAAACTACGACTAAATACCATCCTCGGGGTGGTGGTATATTTGAGTGACCTCACACGACAGTTAAAACTGCAATATTAAGGCTTATTATAATATTAAATTGACAGAGGCGCTTCCAACGGTAACGTTAGGATTGCGAGCTGTACTGTGTGAAAATACTAACCATTCCATCAGGGGTGGCCCAAGGTAAATTTTGTGCCTGGTAGGGATATCTTTTTGGTATTCTCTAAGTAATCAGTGGATAATATAGTCAATTCACCATAGGAGTAGTTATAACTGACAGCTAATAAAAGCTACCAGATTTGCTCTCATGTATCCATTCGACAAACCAAATGATGTGCAAGGCCATATATTGATTTGTTGTCACTTTTTACAGACAACCCGTTGACAAAACTAATTTATTTGTAAATTTGTTTTTCTTTTGACCGTTCTTTAAATATTCTGCTGGTTGTCAGTTACCACATTTCCCATGGCGATAGAACTTTGGAAAAATATTAAAATAATTCCAAAACCTAACATTATTTTGTAAACAATGCTATCTTTCATTTTTTATTATTATAAGTTAAACTAACACTCTGACAATATAAACTGTTTACGTTATCATTGCAAAAACAAACTGTCTTAGGGTGCCATTTTTTCAAGATGGCAAATGTAAAATAACCTTTTGAGAATGGCAGTAAATTATTAATTACTCCCCATAAAATTAAACTAATATGTTAAATTTTATGTTAGTATAAAAAAGTGAACGATTCTAACTCCTATATTACGCCTAGGTTATGTTAGGTTTGGGGGTTATTTTAATACTACTCCCAGGTTATGTTAGTCTAGGTTTAGCTATGTTTGGCGCCCCATCGAGCCGGCACTCAGGGCAGCCACCCAGTTCGCACGGCCCTTAAGCCACCCTTGCATTCCATCGTCCAAATAGTCTAAAGGAAAACAATAAGACTTCCACGAGAATTCTTTGAGGGAAAAGGGGCCACAATCAAGCAAGGAACTTTGGTTTCAAGTCTGATGAGACCAAAGGATCTCATTAAGCTAATCAGGACTCATCACAATACCAAGATATATGTTTTGGTGCACAAGGAATGGCTTAGAACACGCTTACGATTGTCTGTTTTTTGGTCAAATATGGGCTGACAAGTACTTAACTATTCTTATTAAAAATAAAGATGCTAGTCTTTGTTTTGACAGACTGAAATTAGCTAATATTTTATCCAAATATTTAGCCTTATATGTCAACTAAGAATCAAATTTGACCCACGTAGGAGCAGAATTAGAGGTTCTCTTGGTCCCAAACTCTGCGGATGTTCTAAGTAGATGACCTACGGCTGTGGCACAGAATGATGAAACGAAGACATCCAGATGCAGATGAAGAGTAAAGTTATCAACCCCTTTCGCTAACCAATACTGATTATCTAGTTATTAAGATTGATTTTTAAGGAATAAATCTATTTTGTATTCAGTTAAACGCTAGAAATTTAATTTTGAATTTTACATCTTTACATAACGTTGCTACCGGTGGGGAGTAATGTAGTAATTAAAATAATTAATTGTTTAGATAATAACAATTATATTTGACAAGTATGTTTTTTTCTCCATTGGCACTAAATACATTTACTTCAGTCAGGAAAACTAGCATTTGATTCACTACCGATGATACTTTCTTGCGTTCAATCCATTTTTAAACTAAATAACCTAGCCCTAACTAATTATTATGAATCTAAATTACGGGATAACCAAGCTACGCCGACAAATTTATATTGTGAAGGAAAATAGACAGCCGCTTATACAAATTAACGTCTGAGTGTAACACATTAACTAAAGAAAAGTCTGCAATATAATTATGAATGCAATTTACCCGTGCCAATATATGTACAAGGTGGTTCATAAATAAATGTTCTAAATTTTTGGGGCCTTAGGAAACCGCACAATATGAAGACGGAGCCTTGTTAATCAAATTAAGTCAATATTTTGTGTAAGCGTGCGCAAGCGGAAGGTGAATTAAAATACAAATAAATTTACGGGTGCCTTAACTTGCCCAAAAATTTTATGTAGCTAATTTTCTAACACAAATCTCGTGGTACCATTTTGCCTTCTGCTGGCATGTGGTCTCCCACCATTCACCCCATATATTCTGAATACCAATTTTTACTCTCGGTATAAAATCGCTATACGGTAGCAGGATTTCCTGTACAACAGAAAGTAAATTTACACTAGATGCCAAACTATCCACTCTCTCATTATCCATTATACTCACGTGACGAGGAATCCAATAGTACCCCAATAAGTAGCCTTTAGCTCGGAGAGAGGCGCTCTCACCGAATATTAAAATAATTAATGGGTGTGATGGAGGCCATGACAGGCCACGTAGAGACTCCAAAGCATTACGGGAATCGCATTTCATCGCTACTGGCTGAGGACGTAATGATAAGATATATTTTAATGTTTGCAGATTAGCAAAATTAATATTTAGCTGTAGGGGAAAGTAGGGTATAACCGGGTATCAAGTGTATAATTATTTATAGTAAATACATTTATTCTCTTAAAGTTCTGATTTTGTGATGACAGGATCTTTATTATGTCTTCTTTAACCAGACATATTGTTTTTTTATACTTGTGATGATTTAATGTCCTTGAAATATATGTTTTTTAAATACGGCAAACTACCCTGTTTTACCCCACTGGTTGGGTAAAACTGGGTACCTTTGAGAAACCATGTTTACGTCTTCCAATAACGAAATTTTTCAATTTATTTTAAAGTTAACACTTCAGACATTACACATATTTAATTCAATAACATGTTTTAGTAAATCTTTCAGTAATTGAACAATACAGAATACTATTTAAGGCGAATTTGTTTAGAAACTTTAGTACAAAAATCACAATTGTATTCTTCATCTAGGTCATGCCCACTGCAGGCTTCATGAGCCCATTCGCTGCACACCGAGCACTGTATCCAGCCCTCTCCTGATCTTGAGTGCATGAACAGCTCGTTGCAAAACATGCAGGCAGCATCCATACCATCTTCATCTTCAGAAGGCGACCACTCTTCATCTTCGGGGGATGACCACTCTTCCTGG
>CABFVX010003611.1:0-47926 GCA_902151425.1 Timema shepardi | reverse complement strand
TTTCCGCTGATGACAAAGATCCTACTTGTTTTTTCCCGCGTAGTGCTAGGACCCTAGAGGGTTTGTTAGGCACAGTCATAATGCCTGTCTCGTCAACGTTATACACATCATTTGGAGATAATTTGTATTTTTCATTAAGATATTCTAGGAGATCATAAAACTTCCCAACATACACGCGGTTGAAGCCCTTTGCACGTGCAATTGATGTTTTTTTCTGGATTCCTCAATGAGAGTTCTTTGTTCCTGTCTAAAAATCCACCTAACCAATCCTTCCCTGCTCTTTTTTTCTCTTTATTGAATGAGTTCGGAATGTTATTGATTTCTGCTAACTGAAACGCTAGTTCACGAACGTCAATCAAGGTAAGACCAAACAGCCTTTCTTCAAGGCGCAATATGTAGTCCACTAGTTCATTTTCTTGTGCCATAGTGAAGACGGTTGCATAACGATCTAACCTCTTTTTGGCAGCTTTTTGGGGAGACAAACTTTCTTTTCGGGCCTTTCTAATGCTATCCTCCAATGTTGTCTGGGGAACACCATAAGCTTGTGACGCTCTCTTGTAACCCATTTTCCCTTGTAAAACTTCTCGTATAGCTCCTGACATACTTTCTTCAGTCCAACTCGCCCTATTCGTTTTTCTTTCGTAATGGCACGGCATGCTGACGACCTGACAAAACTAGGAAAAAATAAAAAAATAATAAAAAAATGAATTAAATCTGTTGGGCTTACATAAAAACTATTTTTTAAATTAAAATTATTTAAATTGAAACGCGTAAATAATGTTAATAAACAATGTTTCTATTTGTGTAAATTATCACACTAATGTATTTAAACGTTACATACAGTTAGCAATATTTATACCATCATTAATGAGACATTGTTATAGCAAAGGTTGTTCGCTACATTAGAGCAAATGATAATACATTGCGTGGGGTAAAATCGGGTACTACCCGGTTTTTCCCCACCCCCATGTACCCGGTTTTACCCCAAACGACCACTTAAAATAAATATGGCGTCCCTTCCACACATTACAACAAAGAGACTTGGGCAAGGCGGCAAAATAACGTGCTAAAACTAATGAAAACAATTATGTACTTACCACCCCGAAGAACTGTTGCAGGAATTTAATATGAAGTCACAAAAATATGAAAATATTTGAGAAACTTTCCACAATTTCTAAAACCTTTCGCAAAATCAAGACGCGAAACCTCACACTTCTGTAACTCAAGGTAGACTGTAAACTGATACTCTTGATACGATTTTATGCCACAGGCACTAGATCGCAGCACCAGGTGGGAAAAAACGCGGATACCCGGCTTGACCCGCCTACCCGGTTTTACCCAACTTTACCCTAAATATTGGCGCGTCGGAATGTAGTCCATATGTCTTACCATAGTTAATGGTACTGTCATAGAAGGCCACGACCACTAGGGCCGGCTCCTCTCCAATCCTAGCACCGTCTGTAAACACAAGCCTGTATCTATTCCATCTTTCTTTCATATACCTTTCTGCATTTAACTGCAACCTACTCCCTAACCCAAAATGATTTGAAGGTGCAAAATACAACAAACAAACAAAATAGATAATCAGAATGAGGTGCATAAGTCGAACAAAGTAAAAACGATCTAAGTACAAATGATTGTTACTCAGCGACTTGCAACCCACCTGGTTGCGGAAATAAAGAAAAGGGCACTGCCTTCCTTATTAGTGTATACCTTAGAATGTCCATAGTGTAAGTGACTGTCCGACTGCACCATCTATCTAGACACAACGATACACGGACCAGGCAGTTTTGAAGACTGCCATCCATTGGAAGAAGAGGGAATTTTTTGGTGGAAGGATCTTCCTTCCCAAATAATTATGTCACTAGCCCCAGCCAGAAACTACCTTTTGACTAGAATGGTTTTATTTAGGGGAGTGTTCATATTTTGTAAAATAATAAACTTTAATTAGTATTTTATTTTAATACTAAGACCCAAGGGGGAAATTTCAAATTTATATGAAATATAACTTGCTTGTGTTTGGTTTGTGTGTATTTTGTTTTGCTAACGTATCTCCCGCTGTTCGTACCACAGGATTTTACTGTTTAGGCTCAAGCTTCTGATAGAAAATTAGCCTTCCAAGTTTATAATTAACTAAGTGTATGTTTCATGTAATAAAGTGTAATTATGATTAAGGCCTAAGATAGATATTCTGTGTTTTGAAGGTTGGTACACATGGAGGTCTAAGCGGAAGATTTTTTTTATGAAAGACTGGTGACCGGTGGCGTGTGGTGGACAAAACGGATAAGCCACGCGGTAAAGCCCAAGTTTGGGTTTGGGAAACCGATCAGTTGTTTCGATATATTATTGTCTCATTGTTTGAATAAAGAAGGTGTGTGGGGCGTTTCCCGAGACCGCCTAACTATTCGTTTCCTGGTTCAGTGAAGGAATTGCTGAAAGTTTATGCCATATGAGAACTTGTAGATTTCATCTCAGGTTGAGTGCAGTCTACAAGGTACTATTAGAGCAAGAATATATTATATTTCCTCCCTCGGCAGTACTGGTGAGTAACCCATCCTCAAGGACTCTGACCCACGGGGATACCTCGGCTGAATTTGTTCCTGGGCTGAAGTAGCTGGCTTTAGCGCCGCTGATCTGAGTGTATTTGTCCAGCACTGAGAGTCTTCCAGGGGCCACTCACTTTTTTTTTTTACCGTCGAGTACTAAGGAACTAAGTATTCCAGCGGACAATATCCCACATTAGTGTGCAGTAAATAGTACTAGGTTACATGTTAAATTAAACAGCAGTACCAACTTTTCACGCGAACAGATGAAAACCCTGGAAATGAAGTATTTCGGGAGTATAAGAAAAACAGGTTAAACATTTGGACAGAGTAAAGTGATTTTGGTATTATAAGGTTTTATTGAATGGTGTTTTAACTACTATTGTATCTGTCACCAGGAGCTAACGGTAGTGTGCTAGACCTCCCAGAACAATTTGAAAAAACTTAATTTCTGGTTGATAATATCTGTGTAATTTTTATAGCTGGTAGTTTACCCTATGTTAATGTTGTGTCATAATGTATTTCAACACCATAGTCATCACCATTATCATCTTTATTTAGGAATCTCTTGAATGCCAGGTTGTAAGTTAAAAAAAGGGGGTAATTTTCCCTTTGGTAAATTTTGAAACTAAACTACATGTAGTTGATTTATTGATAAGTTAATGCAAGGTAGTTGTTCCTCCCCGTTTTGATCCTAACTCAGAGGTCCTGTAGAAATAGGGTAAACCGTGTCCCTACCGATAGAGTGAGCTAATAGTCGAGGTGCATCCATGCCCACCGCCTTTATTAACAAACATTTATAGTAATTGACATTAATATATTGAAAATAATACATATTTGGAAATATATAGGAAATTACAGGGATACCAAAATAAATAGTAGAAGATAAATGTAATGATGTAATTTAATTTTTAACATTAGTTATTGTTACGACAAATAATCATCAAAGAAAGTGATATTTAAATATATAAAATAATCATATGCAAAAGAAAATTCCTAAGTAAGCCTAGGTTAATATGTAAGTTTTACTATATGTTATAATCTAAGTTCCTCATATAAACTATGCCTTTAAAATTTTCTTAACAAATTTGAAATCATCCGCACACACATTTTTGGAGGAAATACATATTATAAATCCACTAAACCAGTATTAGATCAGAAAATAAATAGTTGCCCGAGGGCTAACAACAATAACAAGTACTAATAATGAAAAAATTTAATCTTACTAATTAGAGAGAAACTAATGGTTAACACAAACTCAATATGCACTCCTAACCTTTTGATTAACCCAAGATACCTTCAAAATAAACAAGACAAGTCTCAAACATAACTAGAAATATTTAAAGTTTTCAACACTTTAGGGAAATTATAATTTTGACAAAACAATATTAACTCAAGAGCCTGAGCGTCAAGTAAGAAGTGCATGTAAAACTTGGCATAATGGCCCAACTAAAATAATATGGCTAACAGGTTAATATAATTAGCAGACACGTATCAAGGATTTATGTTTAGGGGGAGAGGGGGAAAGACAGACAAAACAAATGAAACTAGAAATATTTTACAGCTCAAGGATTTATATTTTATTCAACCATCATAATTTGTATTAAAAATGAGAACCATCTAGATCAACTAAATTGACAAAAACATCAAGCTCTCTTCCAGTTAACTATACATGTGTGAGTCGTGAGGTACCGGTGTATTTTTACATATGTAAATGAGATGTACTCTTTCTTACAACATAGCTGATATATATAATAAAACATAGTATCAATAATTTTTTTCTACAAATGTAATTTATAGAACTGAAAAAGTTACACATTAATTTGTATACATATTTTTGGTCAGCTATCCAACTAAATATCAACAACAATCTATTCTATGTTTTCGCTAGAAAATTAAGCTAAAACATTCATGATAAATAAACTAATTACCATGTTTGATTTCAGACATTGCTATTTGAAATGAACTTGTCCTAAACCGAAAAAGTATATTTAGGCGACTTTTACAAAATACATCTTAGGAAAGAAAAAAAATTGAACGTAACTTACATATTAGTTTTGCATAATCCATAAGACCTATTGTAAATACTATAAATAACCATCACTATAAATAAACCTGACCAAACACTCAACGAGTTAATTTCCCTCCTCTCCACTCAAGGGTGATATTAAAGTCCATCAAAACCCCTTAACACGCCGGTATGTAGCTTATATTTGGTTAAGTTTAATATAACCTGAATAAATCAGGTCATGTCTACCATTTAAAAATGTGATGATCTAATATTACAATTTTACTTTTCGATTAATGTTTTAGAGCCTAGTAAGTTAAATAAAACAAAATTACTAAACAATTATTTTTTTTAATATACTCAATAGTAAACTTTAAAACTGGCTTCAAGTCAAAGGACAAAAACATTAACACTTACATGCCAAAAGGTCTGAACAAGAATCCTTCCAATAACATTAACAAGGAAAGTGCGTGGAAATACACCTTGTGACCTTCATAATAAATGCGTGCACACAATAAGTCCCTCAATTCCCCCCGTTGTCAGATTTTTCTCCTTCATGTTCTTACCCAAACTCATCCATTCCAATAGGACAGGTGCACATTAACAGTTATTCTTTTTTTAAACTTTATTTCTACCTCATTCGCATCTGTTTTTTAACATATGTTTTCGGGGAGATAGGGGGAGGGGGGTTGATCCTGTAAAAAAAACTTAAATATGGCATGATAATTAGCAAACATTAAGTTTCAACTTGATTCATACAAAACAAATTTGATATTATAATAAAGTTCTTACTGAAGTATATCTTCATATTAGAGTATTTGCTAAACTTAGTTTCCTTCAAAGTCTATAAATCATGATAATGAAAGTTTAGAAGTATATTTTCCTTTTAGAGTCCTTTGACAACTATTCTTATAAAAGAAATATGAAAGTTCTGAAAGTATATTTCAACTTTAGATTCTTTGGTATATCATTCTCCTTGAATATAATCAAAGAACAAAGTAAAAGTTTAACAGTCTATTTCCATATTTAAGTCTATTATTATTAAATATAACCAGACAACAAAGTAACAGCATAATAGTATATATATAAATAAACGTCTTTGGAAAAGTATTATTATATCAAATGTAATCAAACAACAAAGTGACGGTTTAGTAGTCTATTTACACAACAGTATCTTTGGAAAAACTTTTATCGTATCCTATCAAGTCTTCCAACGAAGCATTTTAACAAAAAAAGTTTTAAAATATTAAATATTCTAAAACTTTCTTTTGTTAAAATGCTTCATTGGAAGACTTGATAGGATACGATTAAATTTTAATGATGTATCTAAAAAGAATTTTGAAAAATAAACATAAGTTAAATAAATACTTTTAAGCCGAAACAGAATTTTGCTTATATTCTCTAAACGTCTCGTAGATCGATGCTACCCACCTAGTTCAAACCGAACAAGTCCCAAGAGTGCTCTTCACTTGGCCGAACGACACTTTTATATGCTATCTCCAGAGGGCGGGAGTTTAGGAATCACNGGGCGAAAGAACCTTTTTAAGGCTGTCCCGGGGGGGGGAGGGTTTAGGAAAAAGGGGGGGGGGGGGGGGGTAACACACACACTTGATGCATGGAGAACATTAGAGAAGCCACATAGACGATTCTAGAAGAATCCCAATCCATCTTCATCTCTGTGGAACCCTTTCCCTTTTTCCGCCGATGCTTGACTGTATAGTTATTTCAAGGAAAGGATCGAATTACTCCTGTCATGAAGATTACAATGCCTCGGTTGGAGTTGCTAGCAGCCACTATTGGAGCCAGACTACATACATTAGTATTGGTGGTTCTTAATATAGAAGATGTTGAGCCTTTTATGTAAACTGATTCAACTACAGTATTTACTTAGATTTAACATGAAGAGCTTTGGCCAACGTTTGTTGGTAACAGAGTGCCAGAGATAAATGCATTGACATCTTCATAAAGTTGCAGACATATTCCAAATAATCATAATCCAGCTGACCTGTCATGCTGTGGAGCCAAATAGTCGTTGGAATCCCGATAGTGGGAAGGACCAGTGTAGTTGAAGGAACAGCCAGAAGCCTGGCTTAAGTCTTCCAAGCACATCAATGAAGAGTGAATCGCATCTGAAAAGAAGAAGTGTCAGGTGTTCAATGATATCAATACCAAAAGAGGTACATAACTGGTATTACATAGGTATACTTTTCCAATTATAGTAGGATAATCCGGCTGGTAGGCTGGGTATTCAGATTTGTGCACAGTTGTCAACAGCCTCAAGATAGATTGAAGAGATTATTTACTCTTCAAGAACACAATAATGTTGAGTTCTTCATTATGAGACAAGTTCAAAGGGAATTCTTTTCCAGGGAATAAAGTTAAACTTTCTTCCCTATGCCTATTTTGGGATGAAAATGGTCTCCTCCACTTAAAAATCAAGATACCCGAACGTGAAAACACAAGGGATATTAAATTTCATATAATTATAACTTCTAGTAATTTTACGGGAATGGTTTTGGATAGTAGGATGACGGAGAGAAATATAGTCCATGGAGTGGTGTTCTGAAGATATATTTCTCAGATAATGGAATCCGCACCTTCTTCATTACCAGTTCATCGTGTACTAGATGCTATTCCTTTTGAAGTGGTGGGTGTTAACTTGGCTGGACCACTTTTTCTAAAGGATACAAAAATGGGATAGATATTATCTGTATTCACGTATGCTGTATATCGGGTAGTCCATTTGGAGTTAGTGACAAGTTTATTGACGTATGAATTTTTACAAGCTTTGCGTCGCTTCATCGCAGTATTTTACAGTGATAATGGTACACATTTTACAGGTGCTGACAATGTGTTTAAGAAGATTGATTGGCGCAAAATAGAGCACTATTCTGCACTGCAAAGAATTCAGTGGGAGTTCAATCCACCTAATGCTGCATGGTGGGGAGGATGGTAGGAGCGACTAATAAGAATTTTAAAGGAAGTTCTTGGGAAAACTCTTTGTCGGACTTCCCTCATATTTGTAGAAATGACAACTATCCTCTGTGACTGTGAAGACTTGATGAATGATCAACTTTTGAAGACTCAAACGACTTAGCAGCACTAACACCAGTACTGTTCATGCAAGAATTAAAGAAAATAGGTGTGCCTGATTTTGATGCAGCAGATTTTACACATTTTTGCGGCAGAATACGATGCTGACAAAGTTTGAGAGAAGCCCCGGGACAAAGATTTCGAAAGTAATACCCGGGGTAACTAGTACAGGGACACTCTACGGAAGGGTTCAGGAAATTGAATGTCAGTGAGTTTGTGTTAATCGGCAACGACAACATGAAATGAAATAACTGGCCTATAGACAAGATTATACAGATTATAAAAGTACATGATGGGGAAGTCCAAATGGTTTGACTTCAAACATCATCGGGCATGTTTCTCCGGATGATTAAGCGAGTTTACCCTTTGGGAGTTATTAGCCATGGAGAAGGCTATGAAATGATTGCTTCAAAGCAAGAAAGAGTCTGTTGAAGACAAACCAAGGAAAAATGGATAGAGCCTGTGAAATGTCAAGGTGACAATGAGAATGATAGTGTACTAAAATTGTCACAGAGGGGACGCCTTGTGAAAGTATCCAAGAAATCAAATTTGTAAATATCATGTTATAATTTGTTACATGATTTTTTCATTGTGTTCATTGATTATTATTGGTTCAATATGTTAATAATGTCTACTACTGTATGTGATTGAAGTTAAATTTGAGATTCTTTAGGATAACCTGCTATTGCTTCGTTAACTTAAGGGAGGAGAATGTTGCATTCGACAAATAATTATATTTTTCAAGGGCTGGTACCTTTATAAAACACTAGAAAAGTCTTGTTGTGTTCCACTCTTTTTATTCATTACCTATATTTTGTAATATAATCCGTTGTTGTCATTGTTGCTAAGAAAATAGTAAAATGTTTCAAGGCTGAAATATACAAATGTTTGTAATTATCTAAATTAGTTCGTTTCCAATAATAATGCTACATATTTAAAAAAGAAGGGAAGTTTTGTAAAGTCTAGGTTGGCGCAACTGAGGGTTTGCTACATGATCGGAATGAATTAAGATTATGTTATTTGTATTAAATAATTTAAAATTTAAATAAATAGTCAATGAAATTGAATTGAATCAAAATAACGAACATCTAAACCACTAAGTTTATCTGAAAAAATATTTTTTATACATATAAAAAGCCATTCTCTCTTGAATGTATGTATTAATATATTAATAAAGCCATACTTTAATATTGTTCTATCTCTGTAAGCATTGGTGTGCAGACGACAAACAAGTTTATCAATACTATCTCGTAAAATATTATATGTTTGTAATTGGGGAGGATATATTTAGGTGCAAAGTCTAGTTTAATACCGTTTTATTCTATCAATTGTAACGGAAGCGAATTCATTTAAATGATATTGTATTAATTATTACAATAATAAAAAACTTGGGAGAATAGTGCGATACCTTTGAACATGGATAGAAACTAAAACTGAAACTGGTGTAATTAAATCGAAGGTCTTTATTTTTAAACTAAGGATAGGGCTGACGCTAACGTTAAAGTTGAAAGAGCGTCATTCTAATTTCGGCGGTACTATTCATTTTCAATTATTGGGATCTCCTCTCCTTATCTTCAGCTTGTATTCGAAAGATATTTCTCTTATTTTTGTGACATAATGAGGAAGACAAATTTGAAGTCAAAGAAAGGAAAATCAAGTGACAACGAATCTGTTGTAGATGACGCCAACGAAAATGGCGAGGAAGACACTATTGCTTCGAGAGGCAGTATTTCTGGAGACGAGGAAGACAAACCTGAACTGAAGAAGAAACGTGCTAGGAAAAGTGGCCCTGTACAAGGGAAAGAAGATGACGCGTTTGTGAAAGAGGTAAGTCAATCTTTAATTTTTCTATAGTTTTAAAATAAGCCCTACACTCAACATTATGCTTACCGGTAACCTTCTACATATTAAAGGCTATTCCCTTAATGGCATGGCTAGTATATAACTTTACAGGGTTACCAAATTTCTAGTCTCAAGCGATATTACACGGAGCTGAAATAGATTAGGTTTTGACTGAGTTTGTTCCCAGGATTCGAACTAGGCCTATATTTAAAAAAATGAGCACTTAATAGCCAAGTGCAGGATAGTAAACAATGGGGGTTGCTGGCACCAACATTTATAATAAAATTTGTCTTATAACCCTAATGGGTAGTAAAATGCGATGTAAAAATAAATATATATATATAACTTATGTAATATATACATATATATTTTACCTAGTGAAAATAATGGAGTGAATAGCAAAGCTATTATAGTTTTAAAGTATGGTCATAGCCACACTTATTTAGTATATTGTTTATTTTTTAAAATGACACCTAGACCCAGTATTAGAACTGAACCTTTGGTTTAGTACCGTATGCCATTACGCTTACTACCATTGACCTATTGAACTATCTATTCAGGATTGGTTTGGTGCTAAAGGTCTTTCTTCACTCATACTTAAGGTAGAGTCTGTGTTGGACATGTGTAAATTATTAGCAATCGTTTAAGAAATGGTTAGCTATCAGAAAACTCGGCTGCCTCCGACTCAATAGCACAGTGACTATTATATGAATACTCATAGGGTGGTGGATTAAATAGCATTGGCTTAAGTTCTCAGGCTCTTTTTCTGATAACAGATGTCTTTCAATGTAAAGAATATTATCTACATAATGAAAATTTAGATTAAAAGCTTAAATGTTAATAAGTGAATTCTTATACAACAATTTGCTAAAATTTTACCTTGGCCGATGTTTTAAAATACATTGACAAAATTTCTAAAAGAAAACCATTTGGCTTCACAGGTAACTTAGGCCTATTAATGTCTTTTTTGTGTGTGGAAAAACCATCAAGCTCTAGCCAAACTTATTGTTGATGGAGCTTCTAACACATGCTAGATGTGACCAAATGAAATATTACAATAATGTTAAGCCACTGGCCGGTAAAATGAGTTTTCTGTGCCATAATTGGGTGCATAAATCGCATTTGACATATTTCCTTCTCCAAGATTAATTTTATCTACAATTACAATGTAGGCCTACCATGTTTATCAAGACTTGTTATTTTCACACAAAGTTTGAAAGTTAATAATGAAGGGAAATTGTGCAAACTTCCTGTATCAGGAATAGTTTTTCCCTGTAAAAATCCCCTTTATTGACATTTAACTTAAACATCACCCACATAGCTTAGGAAATAAAGTTGAACTCGGGCAAATATTTATAATCTCATAAGAAGAATCAAACACATCTCATGGATGTTATTATTTGCTCATTTAGAGATTCCTGTAGACCAGTCCTAGCAGTGATATGTTTGACTGTACCACCAATAGCATTTATAAAGTTTTTGTAGTGTTTGTACTAGAACCAGCACAACCATCATTGAAGTAATTTACTTCCTTTACACCTTGAAGATTGGTTTCTATGATCATATGTTGTTGAATTCTATTGACCACTGCAACACCATGATTTGAGATCATTAGAATGAAACAATGACTTAAAGCTGTTTTATAATAAATTACGACAGGATGAACTGTGCAATCACAATGTGTCTAATGTTATCCTTGTGCTTCTCGGGTCATAAAGGAATAATATTCACCAAAGTCCATCCAAGGATAGTAGCAGTTTTAGGAGTTATTATTTCTTAAGTTCTGTAATGACTTTGATTGTGTTTTTGTTACTAGTTACTTAAGAATGAGGAATAATCTTTTCAGTTTTATCCACTAGTAAAACAACAAATTCTTCTAAAGTAAAAATCATATTTTGAATTTTGGTTCTATCAACTGATAATCATTGATAATAATCAATTTCATCAACTTCTTCAAACTTTCCAGCTAACATATTTGCAATATGAGTTTTGGGGGAGAGTTTTCACAATACTGAAACATACATTTTGGGTTTTCTTAATGTCACACTAAAACATTAATTAGGTCATGCATGATAGGACTATTCTCACTGTACAACATCAAGCAGAAGTTGAACATTTTGAGGTATAGTGAGTGCATACAGAATTAGTTCCAAAAGACCCTGGAAGAACACACCATTTAAAATGCTATGTACAACATTTTGAGAAACTACAGAAATACCAAGATATTTTGACTTAAATTTCCTGTACACTTCCTTAATTTTGCTCAAAATTAGTGTTTTCTGAGCGTGAATATTTTCCCTTATATTAACTCTATTTCATTCTCGTCATTTGTCTGGAGTATTCATCATCTCGATAAAATTTTTTGACAAGATTCTTAGTATCAGGTAAAAGTACATTTACACACTGTGGTTCAGGTGTGGATACATTTTCTTTGTCAGCTTTTTAGACCGACATACAATATATTTAGACACTACAAATTCTTGTGAAATTATTTGTCTAGACCACGAAGGTGGAACCATGATTAAAATTTGTATCTTTCTATCATGGCTTACACTATGTATTTTATTTTAGTGGGATCTACAAGTATGTCCACATTTTTTGCTTTTTGTTCTAGATCAAATACACTTGTTTCGTCATTTATGTCAGAATTTCCACTGCAATTTTCATAACACAAAATAATTTAACTTTCAGAGCTGATTTTGCTTCTACGGTTTTTCTTTTTATATAAGCTAGTTTACTATTAGATGGTAAAATATGTAATTGTATTAGTGATAGTCCTAAATTCAACTACTCTTCACCTTTTGAGAAGTTCCTTCAGTCACTAAAGATGTCTAAACGTGTGCAAATTCACTACCTGAAATGCTATCTTCAATATGGTGTTCAGGGTCTTATTCCCTGATTCTTTTTCTACATTGAGGACATAATTTTTTACCTGGGCAGACATTACTTTGCTTTATTTGTAATTTATTTGCAGGTTCAAGGCTAACCTCACATCATCATCGTTAACATTTTCCAGCCTGTGGTTGGGTGAGTTTAATAAAATGCCTCCGTCTTCCTTTAACTTTCTGTTATTTGTTCCTCCCATCTTTCTTGGCCTCCCTTACAGTATTTTTCTTACATACTTCTTTGGCAACATTTTCTTTAGCATCCTCGTTTTTTCCATCCTCATTACTGGCCCATACCATCTGTCTTGCTTCCTCTACTATCACATGTACTCCTGTACCCCCATTCTTTTACGGATAACTTCATTCCATATCTTATTTCTCCTTGTGACAGCTAACATGCTCTTCACAAACTTCATTCCCATGGCCTCCACTTTCCTAGTCCCTTACATTCAATGGCAATGTTTTTGCATCATATGTGACAATGGGTACAAAGTATGCCCTATACAACACTTCCTTACACTTCAAGGGAACTTCTTTTCTCTATTGCAGGTCTCTTACATACCTATAGAACAACTCTCTTATTGGATCCTCTCTACGTCCATCTTTCACCTCACTCCTACTTCCAAGGTATTTGACATTCTGCACTTTTCTCAGCTCTACTTCATCCAATTCTATAATTTTACTAGGCCTTATCTACTTGTCACTACGATCCCTTCACACTTTGCCACGCTAAATTTTATTCCTCCTCATTCCATTCTTGTAGTTGTTCCTATACTTCCTCTTACTTCTCCCTCCATACCATCCAAGTCATCAGCAAACATAGTGGCTAACAGTCTTTCCTCCCCGAGTTTTTCTGCCACTTTGTTTATGACCATTTCCATTTCAAATAGTAATGGTGAAAGGGCACTCTTCTGTTCACTCTCTTTTTTATTTTGAACCACTCCTTCCTCACATTTTCCACTTTAACACAACTTCTGTTATCCTCATACATGCTTTTCACACTCATTACAATTCCTCTTTCCACTTCAGCCTCCTCCATCACTTCTTCTGTTCCCTAAATCTGCGCTGTTCCCCTCTCCACCTTACTACACCTTCCTTTGGTTTATTTTTTATTCTTTTTTCTTATATATTCTTAAATATTTTTGTATATTTGCACACCACCGTTATCCCCCTATAATTTGTACACCTCTTCCTCTCTCCTTTCTTGAAAATAGGCATTAAAACTCCCTTTTCCAGTCTTCCAGTCTTCCAAGCCACTCAGAAACTGGTATAACCATTGTATACCCACTTCATCTGCTGCTCTTATCATTTCTTTCATCGGTTCGTCCAAACCTGGTACTTTCCCTTGTTTCATCCTCTTTAATGATTCCTCCACCTCTTTCCATGTAGGACCTCTTTCCTCTTTTACTATTTCTTTAATCTCCTCAATCTCACTTCCTTTCCTCTTTTACTATTTCTTTAATCTCCTCAATCTCACTTCCTTTCCTCTTCAACATCATCTAAAAGTATCTCATCCATAGTTCTTTTTTTTCCTCTCCTGTCTTCATCGTTCTTCCTTCTTCATCCATCATTCTAACATCTTGTCTTTTCTCTCTCATCCTATTTCTTACTTGGCTATATAACCCCTTACTTCCTTCCACATCCCGTTCCAACATTCTGTCCATTTTTTAATCCTATCCTTCCTGGCTCCCTATACAACTTGCTTTTGCTCCCCATTCCAATTGTACTTAATGATCTTATGACTTTATCTTTCCTTCTTATACCAGTTGTTTGCAACTTTCATTTTATTTCGTCCACATAGCTCCAATAGCCTTCTAACCTCCTTGTTTCTCTCTCCCTATCCTTCTTTCCCTAACAACTCCTTACACCCTCCTCTCTATTCACTTACTTTTGTATTCAGATTCCCCGTTATTATGACACTTGTTTCCCATATGTCTTTCTAGGAATTCCTCAAACTTGTCTCTTTCTTCTGCTGGACATTCCACTTGTGGGACATACACTTTTATCACCTCCCTCCCTTTCCCTCTCATTTATTGTCATCTTTATTATCCTATCATTCATCCCCACTACCTTCTCCTGCAGCCCTTCTCCCACTAAGAAGCCTACTCCATTTTTCCTCCCTTCATAATTTCCCATCCATTGTAGAATGAAGCCATTCCTTATTTATCTCATGCCGCTTCCTCTCCACTTGGTCTCGCTCAGGTCCAGATCATCCACTCTCCTCTCATCCATCATGTCCTCAATCTGCTCCACTCTTCCAGTCAGTGTTCCAATGTTCAACATGCCTATTTGTAGCAGTTGGTCAACAATTTTTTCAATCTGAAATTTCACTTTGTTTTATTGAATATTTTTGTTTGTTTTGGCCCCCAGCTTACTAAGCCTGTTGTGGCCTACACCTAGGTAGCGGGGCTGCTGCTTATAGGTCCTCAGATAGACCTCTTGGTGGTAACCTTACCTAACCGAGTCTATGGGTGCTGATAATGACTTAGCTTGTCATCACCAACCCTAACACTCCCAGCTTGGGGCCAATTGGTCAGAATTGTTCCAAGCTCATTGGTTTTGGCCCTGACCAGTCTCCTGTCTCTCTTTTGCACCTGACTCGTTTCCACAGAGGCTAACCTTACTTAACTATATTCTTATTGGCTTTTTATCACTATCCGTGACAGCTAACATGTTCCTCAAAACTTTATTCCCATGGCCTTCACTTTTCTAGTGTCTCTTACATTCATTGTCCATGTTCCTGCCGCATATGTGACAATGGGTACAAAGTACGTCCTGTACAATCCTTTGTTACACTTTAAGGCCACCTCTCTTCTTCATAGCAGGTCTCTTACACACGGTCTGCAGAACAAATCTCCCTGCTGTCGTCTCATTAAATCCTCTCGAATTCCACTTTCCGCCCAACACTGCACTGTTCATTTTCTAGTTCATGGCAAAGGTAATACTCTAAAAAACCAAATAAACTTTAAACTGGCATCACAGCATAAGGCCAGGTACACATGACCCGATCTGCAAGGATCCTGTCAATCTGATGGATTGATCTCTCCAATGTCGGGTGTTTGATTCAGGCGACCACAAAATCTCCCGACTCCCCACTCTTAAACACACTACAAATTGTGTTGTGAGTAGGGAGGCTGGGACATTTTGCCATCATTTTTCTTGCAGCTGCCTAGAATGCTCTACTATTGCCGTGAGTGCGTTTTGTGCCAAAAATCGATGATGTCGGAAAAGGAAAGATATTTTCGAAGTTTACAGATATATGTAATGTCTATGGGATATTTCAAATTATATTTATTTCAATAGAGAAATATGTAACCGAGCTTTGGAAATTATACTGGACAAATACAAAGTGGTTGGTGAGGATGCAACCATCTCTATTTAAAAATAAACTATAGAATATGCACACGTCGTATATGAGCATTAAAAAAGGTATGTTATTAAAACCAATTTATTATTTACTCTATATAGCATACACTTTGTTAAAACTGTCTGTTTTAAATAGTTATGTATACCTATAGGTATTGATTTTATTATAAAAAATATGTCTATACTAAATAATAGAGTTAAATTATTCATTGCTGTTATGAATTGAAATTATGGTTCCTTTCATTAACAAGATAGACACCTAAAGTCTTGTGACTGAAGGTTTATGAATTTACTTATATTATTTATAATTTCAGGTTAAAGTTTCGATGCGAACAGGTGCTGGCTATGTACCATTACTCTGTTAATATGAATTACTAACGTTTCTTGACGACAAAAATGAACAGAGCCGTAGGGCACTAGCCTATTTTGATCAGTTCTGATGTTGTGAGTAACAATAAAAACATTAGGCCTATATTAATTGAGATTATTTTTTTAAGATTTAACATTAGCCTATATTCACATCATATTATCTCAACCCTTACTGGTCCATTGGAATAATTCGTTAAAATATTTTGTACATTATTTCCAGTCTTCTTTTCGTTGCCTTACATTTAATTGTTAAAATGGTATTAAACCATCAATTTGATGCCAAGTCACCTTGCCGAAAAGTTTAATTATCAATGTCTTCACTATTGACACAATTATCTGTGATGTATGTAGATGATTTATTACTTAGAAAGTGTATAACCCGAATGGGTAGTAAGACACGGTGCCAAATAATAATAATATTACTTAGAAAATTAGGTAATGCACAACATGCCAACACTATTGGATAAATATTATGAATTTACACACCCATGCTTTGTCTAAAAATTCTAAACCATGCCGCTAATATGCCAAAAACAGTTTTGATGACCCATTTTGCATGTGAGAGTATAATTATTTTCTTGTGGGATACATTTTTAAATAGAAATGTTTCATAAGGTGTCATTTGTCTGCGAGTCTCTTAAAAAAAACACAATACAAAAGTGGTAGTGCCTGGCAGTGAACACAATTGTGGCAAGTTAAGTTCACGTCATTAATTTTTCATAAAATTTTGTTCATTCTAAAACAGATCTATCCGACACACTTCCCTTTGTACCCATATGGACGAATATAAATTCAAGATTGAAAATAAGGTTACTAAAACTGTTTGAAGTTAAAGTATGGCGGTTCTAGAATTGCTATGTGCTTCCCATTCATAACACCATTGGAGCTACTAAAATTCCACCTTTCTTCAAATTTCTTTGCTGTTTCTTGCCAATCATCTTCCCTTGCAGCCATCTGAAACAAACAATGTTGAATATTTGTTCCAGGAACAAGCAACCATCAACGATGCATTTACCACAACTTGCACACAAAGAAACAGTGGACCAATGTCATTAAAAACATGAACAATTGTATGAAGCAACAAGTTAATGAATGAATGCCAAAGAAGAATAGAGCAGACCATAGGGCAGCATGCCATATCACACTGAACACTTGTACATCTCCTCCTGTGTTAGGTCCTATTATATCATCGCAGTCACAACAAGATGTGTACATACCATCTCATCCTCCAACTAGCAACTGCCACGGCACGTATTATTTGTAGAGCACATCCAGTAGGTATAGGGTTTCAAATTGTTTAGTTTATATTTTGTACTCCACTTTGTAATTTGACGAATAAATAAATGAGTGCTTATTTAATTAAATCTGTTTTAATCACCCACATTTCTTCAAACTCTTGTAAATAGCCCAACTTGTTTCTGGAATTATTTTAGATTCAAAAGGTGTGGTGACATGATTGCACCAAGTTTCAAATCTTCATCGTTTACTTGCTTCACTTGCTAAAAATCTTAGTCACTATTAATCACTCACTCTCTCTCATCATTGTGGCTTGTTTTTTTATAAATTAGTTCATTGGTTGAGTGTATCTAAAATCAACTGGATCTAATTCTTTAATAACATTTCTATGGCTTAATTTTTTTCTATGTATTTTAACCACTTTTTAGTGCGACATTTTCTTTGTTTTGCGACAAAATAAAGTTGCAATCCCAATATTTTTAAATTTTGAAAGTGAAGGATCCATGGTGACGTGCTTTCAAACAGCGAGCTGGCCATGTGTAGGGGCCTTAAGCTTAGCTCCAGAGAATGCATGTCTTCATTATAAGACCAGAGAAGTGAGTGACGTTATTGTTGACTCCTGTTCTGCTTTGTTTATGCATTCAGGAATGCTTACTCGACCTTCCTTAGTAAGCAAAATAGAGAAACACATTGAGTTATAGTATGGAATTTAGCCTTCTAAGGTTTTAAATTTTTGTCTAAACTTTCATTATATCTGAGATAAAAAAGAAAACCAAAAAGATTTTTCGTGTTCTAGTATTTAAGAATGTTGTGAAAAAAGACTTAGTGATGTCTCACCTCCTTTCTTTGATATCAGTAGTTTATATCATATTTTTATTGGAAATTTCCCATAAAATCATATTTCAAGTGTATTTTAAAAATCATATTTCGTACAAATTCACAACACAATGTATATTATTCAAAACACTGTATCTCTAAAGAGAAGATTAAATAAAAATCTTTGATCTATATTTTCTATCTCACGCAATATAACATATATTATGCCACGCTTTCAACTTTGTAAACCGTTGCCGCGGAAGTTTTTTGTGTGTACCTAGATTATATTCGGGTCTCCATAATTTGAAAATTATTAGTTATATTGTCTTAAAATTTTAAACTTGTTCACAAAGATAAAGTAAAACCTACTCAAAACAGACCCTGTATAAAATGGAATTCTGTGAAAATGAACAAAATATTCACTCCTGTTAGATTTACTGTGTAAAACACCCTGTTTAAAAAACGAACCTCCCTAACGCGGAAATGGTTGGCTTATAGGTGGGATTTTACGATGAGGGAAATGTCTGCGGCTGTATAGAGAAGGGAGGCAGTAATATAACCTTGTTTCTAAAGCAATACATACTAACCAACCTGTTTTTGTTCAACCTTGCTGTTACACATATGCAGTAGATTAACATTCTTAGCCATGCACGCTGCCGCTGCGGGGTTGTGCTCATTCGGTTGAGTTAAGGTGTTTATTGTTGCATGTGAAATGCTGAGTGATACATTTCTTAATTTATTTCTCATAGTGAAGAAATCAAGGCTATAGTTCATGTGAGAAAGAAAAGGCACCTCCAAAACAGTTAATTGAGAGGTTTAGTTGTGGGAAAACACAGATTGACGACACTTAAAAATAAAGATAAAATTATGAATAAATGGCAGAAGGGAAATGCAGGCTAAATGAAACGACTGAATGTGAGGTATCTTGGGGCAGTGGTTCCCAATTAACCATCGGTCAAGGACCCCCAAAAAAGCTTTTTTAGATTGGAGGAACTTCTGTTTTTTCTAATCATTAGAATCTAATATATTCTATGAATTTGGCACAGCAAATCTGAGTAAAATGTGATTTTACATACTTTTATTTTGACACTAACTTTAGTCATAACAATAATGAATATGATAGTAATAGTTAACACAATAAAGATAAGGCCTACATGAATGTTTATTAGTTATGAAAAAGTTCAAATTTATTTATTTAGGTCTAGTATTAGTGAGATAAGTGAAACCTGTTCTTTTTCCCCATCACTGCTTGAAGATCAGGTTGAAGGCTAGACACTTCCGAATGCATGTCAAGTCTATATCTATACTTGTTTTTCATGTAGCGCAGTGCTGAAAAAGCTTGTTCACACATGTAAGTTGTACTAAAAGGTGGCAAATGTTTCAATGCCTTTTCAGCCAGTTGATTTTGATTATCTTGATAAGCTGATAACCCGCCTCGGTGGCGTAGTTGGCTAATGCGCATGTCGTGTTGAGCTCGACTGCTGAGGACTGGGAGATCGAGGTTCGAATCTCGGTTGGGTGAACTGGGGTGGTTTTTCCTAAATGGTTTTCCACTCTCCCTTCACGCAAATGTGGGTTCACTTCCTCTAATTCAACCTTCCCAATTCCTAATCCATTAGCGTAATTAGTACTTAAAGCATATAACTCGAACGGGTAGTAAGACGCGGTGCTAAATATTATTAAGCTGTTAGCCAGAATTCAATAACTTTTTCACTGTGATAAATAGACTTGAAAACACTATTGTTTGCTAAGTCAACAAGCTGGTCACAAAATCCTGTATTTTTCCGCAAAAAAACTTGGCACTTTTAGCTTCTTTTTTTTCTCTCTTGGCACTCAAAGGGTTAAACTTTACTTACTGTTCTTTTTAAAAGAACCACTTCTACCCCAACCGTCCATGATTAAAGGCAATCACACGAAAATAATAAAACGACAAATCAATATGAATAACTTTGCAATGTCTGATGACTTTGCAGTACAATATGATAAGTGACGTGACGGCTCGACTGGTCGGTCCAAGAACAGATGCACACCAAGCACTGTGCGGGTATATTAGGAGGAGGGGAAGCTATTTATTAAGATTAAACCTACTGTTGTTTTATTATTATTTTAACTTTTTATTTTGTTAAATTTTGGTGGTGGTTGTGGACCCCCTAGGAACAGCTCGCAGACCCCCAGGCGAACCGCAAACCACCTTTTGGGAACCACTGCTCGTGGGAATGGTTTTTTTGATGCTCGGATGAAAGGAATCTCAAGCTCGGTACGTTGCAACAAAACTGGTGGCTGGCTTCAAATGTGGGGCTAGGAATCTCCACAGAATTGTTTGGAGTAGTGTGTGTGCCAAGACGTTGATGCACAGACTTTTGCATAGTGAAAACAAAAATGATCATCCATAACTCAGGGATACTATCGCAGAGACTTGTTAAATGGTGATCAAACCAGGCTTTTGAGGACAACCAACCCCTACAAGAGATTGTTGCCCTGTTGAGAAGAGGACACCTGGACATCGATATTTCGACGAGCATCTCTGCACCGAAGAAGAGGTTGAAAAATCACCGTATATGATACAGAGTGACCCGGCTGTCCAAGAAGATGAGACAAAAACCATGATGAAAAGAGTGTCAGCGGACAGGACAAACTTTGGAGGCCTTGAAGATCAAGAAACTGCTGTGGTTCTGATTGCAATGAGTGACCTTGAGGAATTTTCTCCGTTCTAAAACTCTTTCAAGCTGATAAGTTGGTGCATGACGCAACGAAGGAGATTCAGAAGGCTGTCATCCAGAAGACAACAAAACAGCCAACTTTGATGGACATGTGACAGAATTAGGCCGGAACAAAAGGATTACTAAACACATAGTGTATGGTATTATACTAATGCAACCTTTTATTTTATATATTTCTATTTTTATAACACCTTTATAAAACAAAAATCTGCCAAAATGGATTAAAAAAATGGAATCCTATTGAGTTCAGTCTCAGACAGGTTTTACTGGACTATGTGCTAAATTTGATCAGATCCATGTCAAATCAGCAGTGCTTGAATTGGGCCAGAACACAGTTCCGGTTGATACAACAAAAATCACTAGCGTTCCGCTTGATACAACAAAAGTTAAAAGCGTTCCTCCTGCACATTAGAACACCACTTCTTCATTCATCCTATCATTTTCCAAAAGGATCTCTATTCTAGTCTAATCAAACCCAGATCCTTCCTAATCTGTTTACAGTGTATCGGATTTTGAATGAACCTGTGGAATGTATTGCATTTTGTATCATACTGGGTTTTCCAAGAATTTGCTCATCGACAAAGATGGCAACTCCTATAATGAGACGGCGACTTAAAATACACATGTTTTACAGATGTTAATCTTTCATCTCCCTTTATATAGCCTCTATTGTGGGGATTATTTTTGGAAAGGGCATTTGCGGTTTCTGTGCGTAAGTAACCGATGTCTACATTCAGTTTTATATTGGCTCTCATAGTGTAAATACCGTCGTAACTGTTATTTGAGGTTTTGAACTCTGTGCCACAAGTGAACAAAAAAAAACAATTTTTTAAATACATATTTCTTTTTATAAACTATGTTTCGCATAAAATTTTATTTATTTACTCAATTAGCTACAGTATTTCCTTGCTGCCTAAGTCTTATAATTAAACTTATTTCCTTCAAAATATTTATTGCATTGAATGAAATGAAAAATGGCAAATGGTGTTCAATTATCGGTGGCTAAATTTTTTAGAAATGCTAATTGTATTTAATAAAAACTGAGCTTGATCAGTAGTCACAACTTACATGCAATTCAAGTCCCAATATATACCTATGTGATATCTGAAATATGCAAATACATACAAAACTCCACCACTCAGCTAATACTGTCATTATTTGTTTTTAAAAACACACTGTCCTGGTATGGTCGGAAATAATACTTAACTAAATTTAAATGTGCACGTGATAGAAAGGGCTTTACATTAAAGAGTAGGATATCTGGATGTTTCTGCCAATTTAATGAACAGTGTTTGTTACAAAACATTTTACATTGAAACAAAATTTGCCATAGTGATTAAATAATATTAAAAATTCTCATTCTCATTCATAACAATGTAAGTCAAAGAATTTTCAAATGTTCTGGTGCCATATTTTTCCTCTTCTGGAGCAACATTTTGTAAGATGGAACTCCTGTTTACGTCCCAAGAAGTGTGGGGAATGTTTTGGCTTGCATATCTCTCATTTTAATTAATTAAATTCAGTCTAGTATTTCCCCCACAATTGACAGGTATCCTCCATGTTTCGATGTTTCAAGTGTTTTATTTTTTACAAGAATGAAGAGATGTGAAAACAACAATGTTAAAGTATGAAAAAAAAGGACAAAAAAAATATTACAAATATAAAATGTATGATTATTTATTGTAAATAAGAAAATGGAACTTAGTAATGTTAATAAAATATGTAAATTACATAATATATGCAAAATATGCAGAAACAAATGTTCTACATATGCATTTTTTTGGTATGAAATGTGCAAAAGAATAAGTTTGGCATGATAGCTCATTCCAAAAATGCATAAAAATCCTAACATTCCTAATCAAACACATTGATATACAAAATACTTTTAAATAAATTAGTGTCATTAAAAATGTAGATATATGCAGCGTTCAATATAAATCAATACTAATTATTAATTGTAACTACCAATTTGATAAGTATAGCAAGCTGGAATGTGATATTCATTTTACTGAAATTCAATTAAACCGGCATGGCTTAGCATGCGACTTATAAAGTATGTATAGGCAATGTAATAGTTTCATGCTGTAAACCTTATATTTTTTGATTTAGTTGAAACTTGGCATAGTTATTGACAAATTTTATTTTATAGGTCAAAGCATTCTCTAGGTAAAAAGCCTTAAAATTTGGGGGAAACGTTTTTTATGTGAATCACAAACATTGAAATAATATTTGGAGTCCTAATCAAGATACAAAACATCAGATCTTCAGTATTTTAAAGCTCTCGCTTCAAGCTTTAAATTATATATATATGTTATTATTTAAAAAAAATTCAAACCTGATAAATTTAAAAATTTGAAAAAAAAAATCATAAAATTTAAGTTTAAATATTAAATTTAATGACGTTAAAATTTTTTAGATGTTTATGCCCATGTGTTTGGTATCATTTTAAAGCTCTTGTACAGCCTATTAGGAAACTACTACGTTCAATAGTATTTGAGTTAGAGCCTATTTTGTAAAGCGCCAAGTTACCAAATTTACCATTATATTGGGATTTCAAAATTTCATATCTCTCAAACCATAGAAGATACAAAATAATAAAAAGTTACTAGATTTTATTTATTAAGAGCATCATATATATAAATCCAAGAGGATTGGGTTGGAAATGCTATTTTATTGTATTAATTTCATATGGAATGCCTCTGCTTCCTGTCATCCATTCATTATGGGTTACAAGAAACATTGTTTGAGTTTTTGCCACTATCAGGTACACGCTTAGCAGATATAGGGCCCTAGATGAACTTTGTTTGTGGGGCCTCCCAATTATATCTCCCTCCAACCCTGCAAAACAATTTTTGGTTTAATGTTATTCCAATTGTTAGCACCATTTTACCAATTTTCATTTAGATGAGTTATAAGAGAAATAAGCTAAAAGGTGTGAAATAATTAATGCAAGAAGCCGTGTTCTGATACATCGAGGGTGGATTTTTCCACAAACCTTTGTTAATTTCTCTTCTCCAACTAAATGGATCTATGTAAAGGTACAAGAACAACTGTCGAGTTTGAATTAAATTGGTGAATGCGTTCAAAAGTTATTGGGAGACTTCTCCATCATACAGCCAGACAAATGCCGATTGGTGGCGTTAAAAAGGAAAACTTGGTCCACTCATTCAATAAACTAAACCATATGATTAAGTTTTTAATTTGTTTTTATAGTCTGATCACCTATACAGGGAGCCCACTATACGAACGTGCATTAAAAAATTTCCCTCATCAACTTGTTATCTGTCGCTCTCACTAAACTCAAGCATACATAGGGCCCATGTGCGGCCACACCAGTTGCACACCCCAAAACGTGCTCTGGCCAATATTGAAGACAAACAACAGGTTGTTAACTATCCGAGGACCAACCATTTGTAAAATAATTTAAAATCTGTAAGAGACATGCGATGGAAGTTTCCAAAACCACTACATTCTTTGAGCGTCCGTTTTGTCAGAAGCTGTTTCCCTATGTTTGTGAGCAACAGGAAACATGCATCAACTGCCTACTGTGTTTTTACCTTAATCAAACAAGTTTAATTTTTGCGCCTTACTACTCGTTGGGGTTATTCACATTTTACTGTGCTATTGGGGTAGGGATGAGGAAACTAGAATTGAGTTAACATGTACCCGAATTTGTATATAGGGAGAGTAGGGAACCACTTAGTAAAATCACCCGGCTGGGATTCGAGACAGGCTTCCAGTCACAAGAATATTGGACCAAGGGCGCTAGATATTTACCAGTACAGTAGAGTCCCCATATTTGCCCGCGGGTAATAAGTCCCTAGATCTACCGCGGTTACCTGAAACCACGTATAACACAATTATTATATAATTTGATATTTACGTAACATACTTGAATATGGTAAAGTTTCATTGATAAATTATTCACAGTAAGACATTACCAACATTAAATAAAGTAGTAATAATGTTTACTGTACACTACATTGTAATTAATATTTCCATTCTTCTTGTTGCAACAATCACTGATGATGATGGTGATATAGAACAACGCCCATAGTAGGCACATTTTTGCCCCTTATAGTTTAGCTGGTTCTTGCGTGGCACATGGTTTTAAACTTAAATTTGTCTTTTTAATTAAATATAAATAAAATTGGGCAGGGGTAATTCGTGAATACTGAATCAGTGGATATAGGGCCCCTACTATACTGGTAACAAGTATGTTAATTTAGAGATTGTTTTCACTATGTGTCTATATGTGCCTCACCTAAACTAATAAATAAACTTTAAAAATAAATTAATTAATATATTTCTAGCTCTGAATTCACTTGGTGGATCGAGTATTGAATGTACTGCTTATTGATATAAACTATTCTATTAATCTCTACGTTATTATTTTCCAAACCAATTAATAAGAAAACATGTCAAGTGTCCCCACCTGAAATTTAATCCCGTGAATCCCATTCTGTTAGGTTTCTATCTGTCTGGTAAAATACAAACACAACTTGTTGGATGAATCTTAACTGTGCTCTCCTTGTCCAAATGATTCATATCTTTCTTTCCCCCACCTTGCTTTCCAAAACACTTGACTCACAAAGATAAGATTATTTCCTTCTTAGAGTGTGTTTTAAGGACTCAACTACATAGTTCTTATCACAACTGTATTTTAACCTGTATAGCTTCAACTATTATGAGCTAATTTTCTAATGATGCAGATATATGTCTTTGTTTTAGAAGGGGAAGGGGACCATTTAATCTTATTTACTAATTTTGAACATAATTTGGTCCATGAGCAATTTATAATGCACACAATTTCCCTTAACATGCTTGGTGTGTATTGCCACATACTTTGGAATGTTGTTTATATGACATATTTGGGAGCGATGGGTGTTAGACTTCTTTCCTGATTAAAGGTATTCCATAAATCCCATATTTTAAAATATTTGTGAAATATTAAGTATAGGTACATAACATCATTAAAATGTAGTGTTGTTCATTAAGGATTTAATAATTATGATAATAATTACAATAATATATATACTCTATACAACCATTTTAGTTTGGAAAACTATTACTTTGACTATATATTTAGATTAAAAAAAAAGTTTTCAACCAAATTTGATTGTTTTCCACAGAATGACTCATTTTTATTATCTTAGGCACATTTACATTGAAATACTTAAAAGGCCATCATAATTGTGTCTATACAGCACTAGAAAATTTTTATACTGTTTGTTTCTTTGGCAGTTAAGTTCTTTTATAAATACTAAATATTATGATTTTTAATTGAAATACTTGCAATGCACAACCAAAACCAATTACAAATGTATGACTTTAGATAAATATCTTTATACATTATGTTTAAAATATTTGTTTCACAGTAATGTATTTGTGTAGTTTTTTAAATCAAACTAAAACACACTTATTCTAATTAATTTATTGATGCTTATGTGCCATTCCTCATCCAGCATCTCCTTTTAATATTTTGTATTTGTTTCTATACATTTAGGATAAGTCAAATGGGAACTCCACAGTTGCAGAAAAAAAGCAGGTTTCTACAAAGAAGGGCAGTTCACTCCTTAGTAAAAGAGGAAAGGCCTCCAAGGAAACAGATGTGAAGGAAATCCCACAAGATGAGGAGTATGAGGTAATATTTCATAGTTTATCATTATTTTGATATTAATCTATCGGGTGATTCACTCGGGACTGAACACCTTTTATGTCAAACATAAGATTAGCTCGAAACAGAAACAAAATAGTTCTTTATTTCGTGACGAAGCAGTCGACCTGGGAAAACATGTCTCCTGGCCAGCTGGTGGCTGCATTGGTGTGCTGTATCAACTACCTAGTCATAAGGGGAAGGAGCGTTTCAATGTAAGCGAGTTGGGGGGAGAAATATGGTGTATTCGATTGAAGAGCGTGTGTCAGTCCCCTCAAACATTGTCAGAGGGAGTTTCTTAATAAATTTGATGGGTGTGCACCACGCACCAGTGTCACCATTTTTACCTTGGCAAAGAAGCTGGAGAGAACTGGAAGCTTGGTGGATCTTCACACAGGGTGTGAAGCAGTGCTTATTGGCACCCCCACGGAAATCTCTTCTGAGGCTGAGTGATCATTCTCAGGACTGGATTATCTCCATAGACCTGTGTCCTAAGTCTTCTAACATGACACCCCAAGATTTCTTACTATGGGGATTTTTAAAAGGCACGTTTGGTTCATGTCAACACTCCAAGGTCGATTGAGGAACTGAAAGGCAACGTCAGACATGGAATTGCTACCATTAACTACATTACATCGCACATTCACCAATATGGAGTGGCGGGTGAATATGTGTGGTGATGTTGGTGGTGAGCACGTCCAGAATATTCTATAAGTAAAGACATGCAAAAGGCGAGGTCATTTTTACTGTAAAAGTGGTGTAATTTTTTTTCACAAAGCAATTATATATGCTGAAAGCGGTTGTTATTCACATAAATACAAGTCAAATTAGTATTAATTACAAAATATATATATTGAAACACTACGGATTTTTTCCAGATAAAATAATGCTGTGGTGACAGTTAGGTTGTCTATAGCTCCGTGGTCGAGCACTAATTAAATTAAAGAAAGAGAACTGTTGATGGCTGTTTATTTACACACGGTTTATTTAAATGACATCTGTTAATTACTTATACATACTCCAATTAAATGCTTTATATTAATGCACACTTGTGATAATAACATAATTTATTGTATACTGTGTTAGACTGCGAGAGCCAGTGCTAGTGTGTTTGTGTGAGTCCCTGATTTCGTTGCTTGTCTGTGTGTGCTAGAGCGATGTGTGTGTGTGTGTGTGTGTGTGTGCACGCAGATGCTTGGCTGTTTGGCTTGGCTGCCTTAAACATACGCACAACGGCCTATATATGACATACCCCTTGCCTTTTTCTCCCCTCATCAACAGTGTAAAAACTAACTAATAGAAAGAGTCCTGGCGACAGGTGTTGTGAAGACTAGCTTCTTATTGGTATAGGGAATTGGCGTCTTTTGCCAAATACTGCGGAGTTGTTCCTTTAACAGGAAAATGGTATAAAAAATATTTTTTAAAGGTGTAATCCTTTTCCCATTATTTCTGAAATGCACATGTTTCTTCATGGATGAATCATAAAAAGATACTCTACATATGTTACTTTAAATAAAAATTACCTTCATCCATGACTTTTTACATAATTTAGAGTAATCCAAACCAATATCATTACAATATGCTCAAATTATTTCACGCTTAATAATAATGCCAAACTTGATATCCTAATATCATTACCATCGAGTTTTACAAATTGCAATATCGAAATGATCAATCATCAATTTTTGTTTAGACCAAACATGTTGTCAGAGAAGACAAACCCACTATTAAATAAAAATAAAGAAGATATAATTTTGCCAACCATGACTGCCTATAGCAAGGTCTTTTATATCAATGTACTTGCTGGACCTAGCGTGAAATCTTTTAAATGCTGAAAACATAGAATCAATCCATCAACATTTAAGTATCGTAATGTGTAAAAGTAGAAATCATGATTTTTAATGTCAATCTAACATACAGTAAAAAAAAGCCTAAATACCCTTGAAAATACTCATAAACCCTGTGATCTGTTTTATACTCATAAAACTCACAAAAACGGATACTATCCTTATAAATGACAGCCCTGGCATAGGTCTATCGCCAGTGTTACCACGTTAAAAACCATATGGCATGACATATTTGCCAAATTACAAAGAAATTGTGTTTATTTAGAAAAAAAGAATGTGTTATTCGGGTAAAAAATAGTGGAATTCACATAAAAATTTGTATTATCGCAAATGTGAATTTTGCATTTTGTGTGTCCAACCTCTGGACTGCAAGGTCCCAAGTGCATTACCTGGCTCAAACGCCTCTGTCAGGCGATGTATTTCCACACTAACCACATGCCGGGAATATACAAGGAATACACAATTTATGCTTCAGTGATTTCATGATTATTTATTATCGTCGCGTTGTACACAACATTCAATTACTATTCCTCCCGCCCGTCCACCAACAGGTCTCCATGAGGCAGTGTAACCTCTTTCCTAACCTAAAATGTAACAAGAAATACAGACAATCAGAGCAGGGTGCATGAGTCAAATGGAGTAAAATGGTCTGAGAACAATTGATTGTTACTCAGCGACTCGCAACCCATCTGGTTGTGGAAATTAGGAATGGTCAATTGTGGTCCTCCCTGTCTATACAAATACCTCAATATCTTAGAATGTTCATGAGAGATCAACACAAGAATATAAAAATTAAAGAAGATAAATGTGCTTTTGTAATTTTAATTTCAAGAATTAGTTATCTTGGCAACAAATAACAAGATATTTGATAGTGTCTTCATAGGGCAGTATGCACAATTCAGATAGTAGGTGACTTTAATTTACATCCAAGGAAGTGTCATTTAAACACACACAAAAATTATGACTATGTTAATATTTGAACAGTTCTACATATTTTAATCTGAGTCCTGCATAGTAATTATACAAACTATACATGAAAAATTCATTTAATATGTTTGGAAGTATCTGCACAAAATGTTTGGATGCTCTAATCATCATGAATACACTAAGGAAATATCAAGTCAAAATAAATTAGCTACAAATAGGTAAACAACACAGGATAGTAATACTCAAGATATTAAATCCTAATAATTTCAAAGAAACATTTGGCCATCAAACACTCTATATCCACTTCCAAAATTATCCATAAATAAACCTATGCGTCCATGACACTTTCAAACTTTTAACTAGCCTCAAAAATAACAAGAACTATGAAAAGTTTTTATAATTCAACAGAACTTTAATTAAACGAAAATATTATTTCAAAACCCAAACAGCTAATAACAAACGGGCGTTAAATTGGCATAATAGCCTGACTATATATATATATATATATATATGACTAGAATTTATTTTGAAAAAAATTAATGCTTTCATCAGATTAAACCTAAATAAATCTTGTAACGAGTCTTTGGTAAGATATTTAGTACGCTCTTTTTTAAATTTGCAACAAAATATCTGGTACTTGAAACAAACATTTAAATATTATCAAAAAATGTCACTTTACTGAATGACAATTTATAAATCACTTGGGGGTAACACATGCACTGGATGGGCCGAGAACATTTGGAGAAGCAGCCCAGAAGATTCTCAAAGCAATTTCATCTCTCTGAAACCGCCTCCCAGGTTCTGTCGAGTCTAGCGCTCTCTGGTGGCAGGTTTTGGAAGTGTAGTCGCGTAGCTCTGTTTACAGTTCAGTGTTTTGACGTGTGAATGGGATGGTTGGGCGTGTCGTGTCACTTGTCAATTGGGATGGCAGGGTGAGTAGATAATTTTGCTTTTGTTTATGAAGTTTATTTCCTTGTACCAAGGGAAGGTGGTAAAATAAGTGCTCCGCTATTGTCTAGTCCACTCAACTCTCTTATTACAAGTGATGGGACTCAAACCGCTGACCCTCCAAGCTACGCTGTGCACCATCTGGATGTGACGTCATGACAGCTCAACCTAAAATTAACTTTGTTCTTTATACAATCGATACACCCTGCTCTATCCAAAAGCCCTCCGAGGAAGGAGACCTGGAAAACTGTGCCCACCCAAATTCATCTAAACAATAAAACAGAGAAGAATACTGCTGAGCATAATGACACAAAATATTTGTCTCAATATTAACACAAAAAAAGTCTCTTCCTAAAACATTTCCACAAACATTTATTCACAACAAGGCTCTAGATTCTAGTTAACGATACTTATTACTCGTAATATCACATCACTCCAACTGAGCGGCTTTAGGAAACTTTTATGGTTTTTTCCCCCCCTTTAATTTTTACTAAAACAGTCAAACAAAACTTAACACTTCTTGTGTGCAGTGTGTATGGGCATAGCACTCAACAAAAAGATATATGAATCATTGTTTATATCGACATAGTCCTTTCAGTTTTTGAAAAAATGCACACAGCCTACTTGATTTCAACCCTAACACTAACGTAAACCAACTTTACACTAAACAATACATACAAAATATTTGTCAACGGGAAACACAAGCACATATTACAATAGGTTAGTCATAAACATCACATTTATATTGTATTCTGCAATCGCATCTTGAGCTAAATAGTCAGCAAAAGACCCCAAATTTTTATTTAGTAACATTTAATAGCCAAACCGTGCCTGCAGCATTCGCACAGAGGAGGAAAACCGTGCCATGTTTTACAACTAACACGCTAGGGAATACCAACCCCACAAGCGCTAAACCTCCTGCATAAGATTGTGTCAGAGATGCGGGAAACGGAACCTAGCTAAACTCCTCTGATCTCCACACTGTAAGGAGTGGGTATGCTAAGAGAAAGAGATGAAAAACCCAGTCAGGTGCGAACCCAAGAAATATAACCAGCTCCTACCCGCAAAACAACCGCAACCATCACATAACAAAATATTTGCTACCAACAGTGCGTGCGTAGCCTCCTCTCACAAGCGACTTCTTCCACAGCTGCCAACAGGACGGCATGAAAAAACCCAACACTAACTTCAGCATTACCACAAACAAAACAAACATAGCTAAAATACAAAGTACCACAAACTACAAATGCGACGCTTCAGGATTCTCACAGATCCTCGCTAACGTCCTTCAACTTTAGCGGGACAAAACTTAAGTTGGCTGACATGCGCACGGCGATAGGGCAGCCCGTTTTTAGGATCAAACAATAGAACCGTCACGGGCGTAAGGAAACTGCTAATAATAGTGGGTTCGGGCCACCCTAAAGATAACTTAACCATCAGACTCTCTGCTGCTTTGCTCAAATGGTGCAGCTCAAAGACTACCTGATCACCTACCTTGAAGGGGATAGGGTGGCCTGCCTACATTTTCACGCACTTTTTTTTAACTCTACCACAGATCTTTCCTACTTTCGGGAGATCTCTTCCTTGGAGTTTTCTCCCAAAAATCCATGGAGAATCCCTCATTTCAAATTGATGGGCATAATTTGCTCATATCCGGTCAACAATTCCGCGGGCGTTTTCTGATGCCCTGAATGGATAGAGCCATTGAAGGCCAACTGCAACCACACCAGATTAGAGTCCCACTCCTTGTTCACCATATTGTAATAGGCAATTGGCGCTGTTTTTAGATTTCTATGACATCTCTCTACTTGGGATGGGAATTAGTGGTGTAGTGACAAATACCACCGCTGAAACACATGTGGCGTGAACTGGCTTCCATTGCTGGACATCAGGTTGCAGGGGAAACCAAAGTTTCTTAACACAACCCCGTTCAAAGCCTTAACCAAAAGATTAGCCATGGGATGGCTTAATCTGTTTCCCTGCTTAGTTCTTGGCATTGGGGGGAGAAAAAAATCCACAAAAACATGTTCCAACGGAAAACTGGCAACATCGGATGCAGGTTTTACAAGTTCTCACCTGAACTTTAAAATCATGATCCATGCCCCTCCAAAATAATGTCCTAATTTTGGCAATGGTCTTGGCCACCCTTATATGTCCGCCCACCAGGAACTCATGAAAATACTCAAAAATCATGTTAACCAGTTTCTTTGACCTGCACACTTTCCAATCAGAGCGTTCACTACACCTCACAAGCAAAATGTCCCCTTTTAACTTTAACCTGTCCCTGGGAACCCTTCTCGCAAGGTCATTGATAATACCCGCCAGCTCCACATTCTGTCTCGGGCTCTGAGCTATACCTGTGTAGGGGTGCAGAATATGTTCAGAGCTCCAATATTTCCCCAGAACATAACATTTTCTTAAAAAAAATCCCCTAAAACCATAGCACTCAAAATAAAACATTGAATATTTGATAGAGGTTGAAGGGAATAAGGATTATTACCTACTATTTAGTTTGGAAAATATAAATATATTTTTAACCATAGTTATTTTTCTAGTACCTACCTTATAATAAATTTAGTTGTCTCTCAGAAATGGCAACCTCCCCATTTCTTTGTGTGCATTATATATTTTTATTAATTGTTCATTGATAACATTAGGCTTACTGGTACCAACATTTAATTTTACATCCTGAAAGTAAGAGGCAATGGAGTGAAATTCCGGGAGGTCTTGGTTTAATGGTTGATTTTCATAGAATTTTGGTTTTTTCGTAGAGTCGCCATTACTTCAAGGTCTATCACTATAAACCACACCAGGGGAAATAATATCGCTATTTATGACTATGAGGTTTTCCTGATCACATACTTAAGTTTTACAAAACTTGTAATAATCCCTTGATCCTTACTTCTAGGTTTTTCTTGGGGATGTTTTTTTAGATACGGGATATCAAAGTTTATCACGTCTGCCACGCCATTCACAATAAGCACAGTTGACTTGTTTGCTCTTAAAAGTCGACATAACAAACATTTTCGCTAAACCATTTTTTTATAAACATTTATTTATTGTATGATGTACAAACCTTAATAGGTCCACTAAAAAAAAACAATTTCATGACTACACAATTATTACAATACACATGTCATGAGTTTAAATAAACTTTGCGCACATTGCAGTGTAATTAGGCCGTGGGTTGCTGAATTCAAACTTAAACAAAACATCACTCACCCTTTGCTACCCTCCACCACCTGCCCGCAATAGTTACCAAACAGCCGCGGCGGGGTAGGTGACTCATCACTCAATCACACCATTAGCCAGGGAGCGTTCCAAATATTACTCCTAAGGTCTCCAACTCATAAGTGAAGTAGTTATGTTCATGAAGATGAAGCATGCAACACCCCCTCATATTCTTGACTCAACACCGTGCCTAGACCAATAGTAGATGAGTCAGTATTTAAGATAAAATCCCTATCAAAATCTGCCATCTTGAGAACAGGCGGGCTTGTCAAACATTCTTTTAATGAATTAAAATCTCGAACAGCTTTGGGACTCCATTAAAATGTTTTTTTTTTTTTGTCTTTAAATCATACAATGGGGGAATTCTCTCACCACCCGGGTGTTTTCCTGATTGACTCGCAATTTTCCTCGCGAGACTACATGACTGAGATAATTGATCTAGGGCATGGCCAGCTTCAACTTAAGAGGGTTGCCAGTCAAATTAGCTGCTCTCAAGTGGCTCTGCCATGCCATTAGAATAGTCTACAAGATCGTCAAAATAAAAAGACATATTTATACTGTATATTGACAAAAATGACGGCTAGCAATCTACTAAGAATTTGTCTTCCTGTGAAAAGCCCGAAAGGAAGGTAATAAAACTCCATGAGCCCATATTGAGTCACAAAAGCTATGTAGAGCATAGACTTTTACGAAAGAGGAATTTGGTGATATGTTATATTCAAATCAACCTGAATGTACACCTTGGCCTGTCCCATGTATTGGAACGCCATTTCAATGGTCTTTTGATTAAGCTTATGGTAGTCCACTACCAACTGTGGCTCCTTCCTTTCTCATGACACAAGAAATTCTGGAGAAGTGTTGGGGCTTCTGGAGTGTCGCGCAATACCTAGCCTCATTAATTTCAATATGATCTCTCAAAATATTCAATTTTGGAGGTGTGTAGTAATATGGTTTGGAGCGAATGGAGGTTGTGTTGACCAATACAATTTCCTGAATAATCACATTAGTTTTGCCCGGATTTTTGGTCAAAACATCAGAATACTCCTCCTCAATTGTCTGAAAGTTATCACACCCCCTGTCAATTGATTTTAAAGAAGTGAATTTCTCCCTGAAATTGCTCAAATTAACTTTCTTTTTCTCCATCGAACGGAAACCTTACACAATCTTTATGCATCATAATCCTAATTTTAGATTTCAAAGTGCCCTTCCTTAAAATGTGACCGAGTCACAACATGGAAGGAAAATAATTGCATTGACTCACCATCTCTGCCTCCATTTGGCTGTTCTGCGAGGCTCCTCACAAACACATCACCTCACCTCCCAAGCTGTTTTCAACTGAGATGAGGAACCTTCACCGAAGTTACGCCTCTAAGCTGCCCCACCCCAGAAAAGAAAATAAGAGACGATCGACATGCGCAGATTTGTGCGCGCCAGTGACAGTGCAGTGAAATCAACAGTCAGTCGGGTGGTGCGAGATTTGAAATCTTGCCCAGAATATGTGAGGGCATTCCAGAAAAGCGCACTCCCTTTCTCCTGGCTTGCTTCCCGCGCTGTTATATCATGTGACTCTACCTTGGTGTATATAATGGCAGGACTCTAAAGCCATGACACACATTTCTCCGCATTCTCTAGGTGAGACACTTAATGTCAATTTAGATTTAGTTTACTTGTATCAAAATTTTGTTTGGGTAACGATGAATTCTAAATTAAGTTTCGGACGATATCTTTTTATGATTTAACTTTATTTATTATATATTAGAACTGCGATTTTGTAGAAGTCATGACGGCAGAGTTTAGGACTTAGGGATATTACTATTTAGGCTAACGTATCTCATCCGCTTCACGGATTGTTTTGGAACCATTAGTACCGCCATTTTTGATGTGTGGGATGTTTAGTTATATTGTACCTTTTGAGTACTTGGGTAAAATCACGCGGAAAGGTCATGATACTGTCATTATCGGGGGATTGAATTTCCATTGACCTGAACTTGGTTGGTCAAACCTGGGGCCGCGAGACGCCTTTAGTGTATTAGTATTGTTAATAGCTAGGTTATTCAATTTGTTATTCAATTTTATGATGCATCTGTATAATGGCTCTTGGTTCCATTTTTTGAGCCTTAGAATGGCTGTGATGGTAAACCTTTTTGGGAAAACTCTCTTTTTCGTAAGTTATTGGGGAGTCGCCGATGGCGAATAGTCTGTCTTGTGTTTATTGCTAGTATGCGGGTTATTGTTCCTACAGTAAATTATTATCATTATGCATTACGAATTTCTATGAAGGTCAATTTGAATGTTTGTTAATACTGTGGGTCCCTTCGGCGGCCATCTTATTACTCGGGGTCGTGCCCCAAATCTTTGTTTGTATATTATTTTTAATGGCCTTATTCTGCCTGCGCCTAACACTGGGCTTGTCCCACTCTTTTCTCATCGAGTATTGTTATTATTGAAAATAAATAAACCCTCTTGTGATCAACCTGACTTTTATTTGTGATATAAATAAAGGGGCAGTTACAAAAATAATCTGAACGATCAACCGTGGGACTAGATAAACCCACAATTTTGATATACAGCATAGCCTGCTATCACACTTGGATGACACACTAATTTCTGACCTTCTCTGATAGCAACAATTTCTTTTTTTCCATTTTCTCATAAAATTTGACTGAGATTGCATTGCCAACCACTCCACTATAAGGCACTTGAAATTAATTGATAGACCACTCAATTGAGCCTTTGGTGAGCAAGCCCCGTCCCCCTATTTTTTTTATGTTGTGACCTGGACTCATGCTTAGTACAGAAACGAACCACGTGATCAGGACTACCACAACCATCGCAACAACAGCCTAGAGACCGGCTGGCTTGAACCCAACTCACTAGCCCTAGCACCCCCTTCTCTGCAAGACAGTGGTCCGTGGATACTCTCCTCTTTCCTTTACTGCTCACTGTCCCCATGCATTAATGGCCCCCAGTCTTAGCGTAGTGGACAAAGCCTTTTGGGTACGTGATGTCTACTTTCTTGACCCAGACCGTACTGGCAAATGTTCTCGTTCAAAGTGCATGGCCATGGTCTCCAACTCCCGCACAGTCTTAATTTGCTCTCGCGAAATGTTCAACTTGATATCCAGACGTAGATTTTTCCAGATTTTGTCTATTTCCTACTGAACTAACAATTTACCCCACCTACAATCAGGGTTGGCATTTCTATAAAATAGGCTCCCCCACACCCAGAATTGAACTTTAAATTCCTTTTTCTGACCACATTATAAACTGTCAGCTGCCAGGGGTCACTGACTCTCTCTACAAAATTCACGTTCTCTTTCTCTATACCATTCAAATCATCGACACAGTCATCCTCCTCTGCCCCTTTACCAGCTTCAGAGGGTCTCCTTCTGTGGGCTGTGAGCAAATTTACCAGCAAAAGCTCACATCTTTGATCAGATACATGACTTCCAACAGTTCCTGGGTTTCCTCGGGATTTACTGCTCCAGCCCTGCAAGCGCGACCTCTTACGTGTTTGAAAGTACTTTCGTACCTAAACTTTTTCGAATGTGTCACTCCCTTCCCCTCTGAAAAATTCCTTTTCCAGTCTCACAATTTTGGCTACGAGAATGGGAGGCTCGTCTGAGACAGCCGGGCTCTTGTCCGAGAGGATGAGACTAGTTTCCAACGTTCTTTTACGGGTGCATGCAAAATAAACAATTAAACATCCGACAAATTACCCAAAAAACCCAAAGCTATAAATTAATTTCTCAATACTCCCAACTACATGTTAATGACACCACAGTGGCTCGCAAAACACTAATTGTATAAAATAAAAGTATTAACATTACAAAATAATGTGATTAAAGCTGACTTGTCTACTAACTTCACTACACATTAACACAATGTGTCTAATGTTGCTCATGTGATGCATGCTCAACTAAGTTCATGGGAAAAAACCCTGAGTTCACATATTGCCTGAGTTTTACTATTCACTCTACTTTCTTATTACAAGCGAGGAAGCTCGAACCACCAACCCTCTTAAGTTACGCTGCACAGTGCGCAACACTACCAACGCTAGCACCGTCTGGAGGTGACGTCACGACAGCTCAAACTAAAATTAACTAGGTGCCATACACAAGCAGCTCAGTCCCTATCTGTAAGACATTCCTACGTGTCATGGGCCGAGGTATGTTCTACAGTTTTCAAATATAACTTTACAATAATAATTTAGTTAAAAGATATGTGTTCACCCCTGAGTGAATCAGCCTGTACCTAACCCTCAAGATGTTGCTTCATGGTCAAAAGGATAGGGCATGTTCAACTTAATGTTCTTTATTGGTCCCCTAGTACACTTCTTCCTAGAGCAGTGTTTCCCACACTTTTACCGATAGTGGGAGCAATTGTTGCAATGCTTACCACCCACCCTACCGGTCTCCTTCTGGAAGCTGAAAATTATTTTAGAATACATTTTTATCAATCAATTAAAGAGTGTATTTCTTATTATACTTTGTTTCTTATGCACATTGCACATGTAAAGAAATCTTGTAGTACTCTTTATCTCTTTCACACTTTATTTCATAACGGTGATCCTGTCTGGTGACCCCCCAGTACACAGTTGGGACCACAGTTTGAAAACCATTGCCTTAGAGGTATAAGAAGAAACGGATGAAATTGTTTGTTAGCTATTTTCAGCCATTTCTTGATTAGCTATCAAAGTTTCATTTCTTATAAGGTCAGATATGTTATTAAACAAACTGTTCATGTATATCTTCTCTAGTTATTGATATTATGGGCATGAAATTGATGTCGCCATAAAGAGCAACTTAAACACTTTTATTCCTACCTCATAAACATTCTATGTGCGCCCCTCGTGTCACCTAGCATACATCAAGGTGATATTCCCACACGTGCTCCAACATAATCCATCAAGATGAACTCAATGGCCACATTAATATATAATCACAATTGTTGTAGATTCTGAGGAAATGGGGTTGGGTCATATGAACAACACCTTTGATGTAACCCTAAAAACAAGTTTTGTACAGTGTGGTTGGGTGACCTTGGTGGTCATGTGCAGAAGACTTTGTAGTCATCTCCGGCGCATCAAATCCACCTCCCTGGAAGTTGTGAATCAAGATGTTCTCAAACATAGCGATTCCAGTGAGGTGGTACTCCGTCTTGCTGGAAGAAAAATTTGTTGACTTGCTTGTCTTCTTTCAACTGGAAACAACCTTTCAATCAACATATCCAGATAATTGGAACCAGTTATTGTTTTCTCCAAGAAGAAGAACAGGCCATACACACTTTATTTCAATAGGGCACAAAATACATTGCCATTTGGGATTTTAGTTACACTTGCATAATTACTTGTGATTTTCACTTCCCCATATTCTGATATTGTACTTGTAAATTTTTGGTCTGAGGGTTGTGGGCAACGTCATGGTCAACGATCATAACCTGATCATCTTTGACTTTGCCGCAGGGAGGCTGGTGGGTGAAAATGGGGAAGGGAAAAGGAGATATAACATGAGCGAATCTAATTGAGAGAAGCTGAGGGGTGATAAGATGACAATGTAAATACGAAGCCTGCAGGATTCAATGAGGAAGTCGATACCTGTGGTAAAAGGTGAAATCAAGGCTTGTAATAGGCCTTGGAATGACAGACTGCAGAGTCTCCGAGTAAGGGAGGAGATACCCGGCTGGTTGGGTGGTGCTGTTAAATAACTACAGGGAAAGGAAGAGGTAGTTTGAGAATGGGTTGTTTCAGGAGCAGCTACAGAGGGCACCCTGGGTGGTGCCGTTCAAAATAGCCTTAGGGAAATCATTTAATGTCTCTATGCTCATGATGAACATTCAGCAACAGTTGCTATCACCACGAAAAGAAAATTAAACTTTATTTGTGTACTGGAGCAATAATTTATTTATCAAAGCCAAAAAAATATTTGCCATAAAAACTGTAAAAACCTTGGCCTTGGCTCTCGGGCCTCCCCCTTTTTCCATCCCACCTTAAACTACAAATTAATATCATACTTCTTGTATTTCATATACAGTACAAGATTAGCATAATCTTTATTAGAAAAAATACCCAAAGAGTTTTTATGTGGCTTATGAATTGTTAGAATATATTAATGGCTGATGTGCTTGTTATTAGACCACCTGCAGAAAATTATCATGTTTGTATCCATAAGTTGTGCAAAATGAGCTTTATTTTGAAACATAGAATGTTAATTTGGTTGACAATCACTCATAAAAAAGATAAGTTTCGGCCAATGACTCAACTTACTGATCTCAATCATTTGTTGCCGAACCCTAATACTGATCATTTAATTTATTTTAATTTCAAAGTTTCAAAGATAATATGTTGTAACAAACATTGATTTTTGATTAATTTTGTTTGGATCAAGTTCATTAGAAATTTTAGTAAGAAATCTGAAAAATAAAAGCCTTGTCTAATACTTTGAAGAGATGTATAATGTAGACTTGAAAACAATAAAGATCATCTTTAAACAATACTTAATCAATTATATTATTAATAATTATTATTGCAAATTGGTAGTGGTAAGGGCTTTGACTCTCTCCAAAAAAACTGCATCCCAGGAGCTGCAATATTTCACTCAAAATATCCTTTTTCTCTTCCATAACAATGCAGCCATTGATCCAATTTTTTCTGTAAGTAAAGGATATGTTTGTACATTGTTTTATTGTTAGATCAGTACCATTAGTCTCTACTTCATGTTTCATTCCTCTATGATATCTCTTTGGATAGTGCTCCTTTATCTAGGTTCTCCATGCCTCGAAATTAGTTATTTTGTTGTTTTGTGATTTGATTGCTATTTGTTGAGGTTTAGACTGTTTTTTGGTCTTTTCTTATATTTTCTTGACTCCTTATACCTCCATTAACCTTTCCTCACTCTTGGAGGCAACAAGAACTTACCTGGACCCCTCTAGGTCTATTGTTTTCCCGCCAAGTGTCGCTGGCGCGGTTTTTTGTTCTGCCAATTAGTGAGTCGTGCGCTGAGACTTGATAGACTCATAGGTTCCGTGAACTTTCACCTGGAAGCGGTCCGATATCATTTATTCGTGTGCGTGTGTTAATGAAATTGACTGCTCCAAGACAATACCAAACAGACAACATAAAGTGAAGGTGAGTTGCCTCTACCCAATCCCATTCCACCATACAGTCCATTTGTCCGTGTTCGTAACACTGGTCCTCTAGAGGTTTTTAGTTTTCAGTTCTTGTGATTTACGCTACAGGATGTCTGGTTGAAAACCTATATGAATACATGAAAACAGTCTTAAATGGCTCATTTTTGATTAAGTCACTACATCAGCAGAACTTCTAAATATGACAATTTCCAAGATTATGCAAGAAATCCAAGGGGAAAAGCTCTTCCCCGAAAAAAAAAAAATTGAATTAGACTGGAATTGAAGACAAGATCAAACAAAATATGTAAATTAGTACATGATGGCTAAAGACAGGAAAAGGGAAATGTCAGGGAATTTAATCAAAATTAAGGAAAAGTCGGGGAATTTAAATACTTGATTGATTCTGCAGCTAAACATTTAAACAAAAGTGAAAATTTTTGTTTCTCAATGTTAACAAAATGCATTGCATATTTATGTTATTCTATCATGAGATGGTTGTACAGGGGTTGTTTTATAATATGGTTACACAGGGACGCACATATCTAATTAAATATTGGAAAATCAACAAGAACTTATACAAATGTTGTTGTTTGGTAGATTATAATTTTTCTAAAATATGTTATCAATGCAGGGCTCATTTTTGTCCTACTTTTGAGGAAAAACTCCTACTGCAACGTATCATTTACAAAGAATTTCATCAATAAAAGACTTGGGCGCATAAGTTGTATTTGGCTGGACTCGAAGAATAGAAGAGAATTGAGGCTGAACAGAAGCAACAAGAGAAAGGAGATAAAGAGAAAATAAAAACAAAAGTGAAGTGTATCAAGCATGTAGGAAAGTATTGTAAAAGAAATCACAGGAAACTAAAGAGGCAATGCAAAATGGAAACCTATTAGAAAAGCAAGAATCAGAAGCTTAAAGAAGAAGTTGTTCAATCTTACAAGTCATTAATGGCAGAAGCGAATGAAAGAATTAAGAATGCAATGAAAATCAATGATCAGAAAGGTTTGCAAATAGCTCACACTACGCTAGAAGCTGTGGGCGAAAAATTTGAAGAAAGTGACTCTGCTTTTGAGAAAATAAGAAACAAACAAATTCAAAAGAGAAAGACAACAATGTTGGACTACTTTTGTGCAAGTCAATATGTATCAAAGAAACCCAAAAACAACTGGAAGAGTGATATATTTTGTTAAGCATATCCCCCTGGTAGTAAGACACTGTGGTAGAAAAATATATTTTTATCAAGATGTTTCACAGATTATTTTTTAATATATCTTATTTTTAGGTTGAAGACAGTCATCTTTTGATGACAATGAACATCATTATTGTAATAATTATCATTATTATTAATATTTTGTTTCACTATCATTATTTACAAATTTGGATTTATAATGAAATGACAAAGTAAAATAAATACTATACTAAAGAGAAAATAAATTAAAAAGAGGGGTGGGGGGAAGATATGAGGAGGATAGCAAGGATTATGATCGAGCATTCCTCCTTTTTATTATCTTTGCTACAGGCCCAATAACATAAAAACATTGTTTTTGATTAAAAAAAAAAATTTAAATTATTTATTTTGGCACTAAGGTGAGTATAGTGTTTTTAACATGTCTTACTTTTTTTTTTTATCAAATTGGCAGTTCTACTTTTCCTACCTTTTGACACTCAAAATATGCTATGAGGCCTGACAATGTAATAAACAAGAAAATTCCCATCCAAGAAAAGTAAAATAAATTCCAGGCTTGGAATGTTTTTTAATTGCTGTCTGGAAAACCTGGAAATGCCAGGGAATTTTATGATAAAATGTTTTATGGCCAGCCGTTAGTAGTAAAAATAACATTTCTGCAGGAAATGAAGGAAGAAGCAGAAGTATTAGAAAATGAAATGCATAAATTGAAAGAGTGTTGTTATTGAATGCTAATTTTTGTCTACATTCTAAAGAATATTTTGTTTTTAGGTTTTACTAGATTAATTTTTAATCGTGTTAGGAAGCTGCATTTGTTCTTATTTCCAAGTAATTTTTATTAATATCACATTTGTTGTTTGATTTCCATTAAGAATTCTGTATTTATTAAACAAATTCATTATTTAAAAAAATTGCTTGGTGTGTAAAGGATTGCGATGGAGGCCATTCAAACAAGTGTAATAGATGTAAGTGTATATATTTATTAAATATGGGTCAGATCCATTTTTTCTCAAATCCAAATCCTCATTTTACCTTTGAATCCTGAATTTGAATCCAAGTCTGAGTAAATATGATAATTACAAATGTTTAACTTTCCCACGTAGATGAGATTTCTTCTTACACATCTGATTTGGTTCACCTTGAGTGGTAAATTAATAGTTTGGGGCTTAGTTGTTCTTTTTTCTGTCATTATATTTGTCTTGACCACTAGTAACTGTTATAATAGTTCTAAGAAAACATGAGCTTTGCACAAAATAAAGGACAACACTTATTTCTAAGAAGGAGAATCTTTGTTGTGAACAACTATAGACTTTCATTTCAAGGATATTTTTCACTGTCAATACAATTTAAAATTCCTAGAGTAAAAATGTTTAATCACAATGAACATAACCCTAACTTTATATAATTTTATCCTTTTGAAATATGGATTATTTGGTTCATTACCCTTCCATATAACCTTAATATCTCTTAAAATACAGGGACGACAGTCAAGGCTGTTACTATACAGAAAAAATTCTCAATTGTTCTAGTTTTCAAACAAGTTTACATGCATGGAAAAAATACTGAAATAAGCAACTTTACTTTCTCTAGTATTCTGCTTGGAGTAAAAATATAAGTTTTGTAAAAACATGATGAAATTGTAGTAAGGAAGCAACTTCTTCACTGGGGTCAGTTTACCTTCTTCACTGGGGTCAGTTTATCTTCTTCACTTGATTAGAGCAGTGTGCTTCTCTTTCACCTCTAAAAGTAGGGTTAAGCTTGTTGAGTTTGGCTCATCTGATGATGCATCATGGAGTTAGGCAAACACTTGCCGTGATGGACCTGGAACAAGTGTAGAGCTGCAGGAATATTTTGGCTTGAAAGATGAAGTTGGTGTTGATTTTAAAGTATCGCTGATGTTTGTCTGAGTTGAATCTTGACACTTGATATTTTTTTGTGTGTGTAGGACAAATCCTGGTGGATTGAAAGCCATACATAATGTTTTCTGGTCTCAGACCTTGTATACACACCTCGCACAGCAGGTTCACAAATTTATTATTTTTAAATGTTCTGTTGGTATCCCTGAACCATGACATAACAAAGTCTCTAAATTTATCTTATTAATATATCATAAAAACCACATTTGATAAAAGGATCCCCACTAGCAATCCTTGCAAAATTTTTTGAACCAGTCATGTTCAATTCCATCTTTAAATGGTGCTGGCAAACTGTTTTCCTCCACATACTCTTTTACGACATCCAACACTTCTTTCTTCCCCAAAACAAATCTGTAATTTGCCATAGTTTCCAATTATTATGATAAGTTTTCTTCAACTTGAGCTGCAAATGCCTTCTTCTGTCCAGGTCCTCTTTGTAGGAAATTCAAACTACTATTTTAAAAGATGCAAGTACATTTTATCTTGGTTTAATTGCTCTGACACTGCTCGCACTGACTCACCACTTTCCACTAATCCCGCTCGCTGCCTTCTCTAATAATTATTTCTTTTCTTGTGTTCTTACTTTTATAATTTCCCATCATAATTTAAACTCTATAACACACTGGTTAGAAGAAAACAACCAAGGAGATAAAATTTAGGGCCTACAGTGCAACATCACAACAAATTGAAATCAAAACCATAATCCTAACCAAAACATATAACAGGTTTGTAAACAGTACAGCCAACAGCTCATAAGTTGAAATATCTAACTGGGCCTACAAACTACCTATCCTTTACACTAAATATAAAACAAAATATAGTAGGAAGCCCATTTTTAATTAAATAAAGTTTTGAATCTATAGAAAAAATTGGCACATGTCCACATTTAATTATCATAATAGCACACACCGTGTGTATGACAATCCTTAGAATTTAACCATTAATATAAAATACTTCCTTTAGTAAGAAATGACTAAATTGTTCACAAAATGTAGCTAATTATATCACAACATTCAGATTTTGAATATCTTAATTTGTCTTTAAGATATACTGAAAGTTGACAAATCAGATTTAAAAGTTTTAGCTTAATAAATAAGACTATTTGTAGACTTAAATCTTAACACATAAGGCAATGTAAAATTAATTATAGGCAAGTAAAATACGATGAATTTTCTTTAAAAGGGTATTTAAATATTTTATTCAAAATAGAACATTTTATTTGTGCATTGTATTACATTAGCCCAATTTTTTTTAAGTGTATCAGATAAGCCCTGACTGGCCATACTTAAATGGAAATATTGGAATTTCAAAATTTTAGTTAATAAACTCCCCATATATTGTGTGCCGTCTACGTCACACCGGGTCGTTTGGTTGGGAGGTGTGCCGCTAGGCGGCACGGCTCTCAGTCTGTGGAGAGGTCAGGGAGTAAAAGATTGAGGAGTGAAGCCGAAGTTGGGGAAGAGAACAGACGTTAAAATGTGAAGTAGAGGACTGTCCGAGATAGAGGGTCAGATGAAGGTGTCTGTTGACGGGGGAACATGTGTGTACGACCTCGAGAGGGAGGAGTAATAAAATAACTGTGAAACAGAATGGTGTTGTTTATCTTTTGTTTGGTTAAAGAGTGAGACGTCCCCGGACGCTAAACAATATTGTAAAAACCAAGTTTTTGGGCACTGACGCATCAGCATATGGGGTATCGGGGAAATGTACCCATTGGTATAATAAGAAAAGGGGTACAATTCTGATAACAGCTTTATATCCACTTGGAACGTGACCACACGGTTCTTTCAATATTGCTGATGCTGCTACTATAGGACCTCTCACAGTCATTCCCTTGGCCACACTCTTTTAGTCCTATTCTTCGCCACCTCATGTATAAAGACAATTATTTTAATATCTTTAAAATAAGAACTATACAATATTCAGACATTTTCATGCTTATGGCACTCGCTCACTTCTCCAGGGTGAACAGTAAGGGATAGTACAAAGGAGCCAAGTTAGAAGGTCGGCACCGTGTAAACTGGGCTTTACATTGCACTACTGTACAATACTCCCACACTTGCACCATTTGGTGTATCCCAAATATTAACACTATTTATACTGAATGTATTAGACAATGCCATTTTTACTAAAACAAACAGTTTATCAAATGTTTTCTTGCATGCATGCACCTCCAACGCCACTCCTACACACACACACACACACACACACACCAATAAGTGGCTCTGATGCTTAAAACTTATAAGTTATTTTAAAACTGGATTCTTGTTTCTGGGGACCTAGAATCACGCAGGTAAATTAAAATATTGGACCTATATTGGCAGTTCTTGGATTAACTAGGTAATCAATTAGTTTTTAATGTTTGTGTGATAGCTACTAATTTAATACAGCATTTTTTGTTTTTAACAGTAACCTAAAGCTATGTTTCCTCAACCTTTTGAATGGAATACCCTCCCCCCGCTACCCCAATCATTTCCGTGATTTGTAGCACCACCAAGATTGTGTTGAATATTTAATATTTCAATAAATTGCAGCTGCACCGGCTCTCAGAGTTTTAATAAATTTTGCCACCACCACACCCACTTTAAATCCCTCTTATTTTTGTCTAGACTTAGTTCGAATTTGTTTCTAAGCTCTGATGCTCTTTACAAATTTAATGTGCTCGTTTTGTTTGGCTTCTCACGGCGTACCACCGGGAATAATTGTATGTACCACGGTTTGGGAACTGTGGTCTAAAGTATACTTTTGAAACGTAAACATAAAACCAGTCCAAACTTGGAATGTGATGTTCTTTAAACCCATCACAAATCTACTTCAAACACAAAACACCAAGTGTCGTATTGCCTCCTTTTCTATATTTGTCAAATGCAGGAAATAAAAGTGTTGTATTTTTACAGGTTGATTGCATCATCGATAGTAGACAACATCGGGGCAAGCAACAGTTTAAAATTCGCTGGAAAGGATATGGGCCCGACAATGACACTTGGGAGTTTGAAGACTCTCTAAACTGCCCAGAAATTATTAAAGTTTATTTCCAAACTCATAATGAGAAAAAGAGATCCAAACCAACCCCAGCCAGCAAGAAAAAAGTAGAGGCTAAAAAAAAGAAAAAAACTGAGTACTCTGATGACGATACGGAAGAAAAGGAGTATGAGGTACAAAGACTAAATATATTTTAAATAAAAGTTGGGGATTGTGCCTTTTAAACACTATGTAGTACTTATTTATATGTATAATAGTTAAATGTTATTTTAAAAATTATACCTGGGCAGAAATGTCAACATCTATAGATTTTACGGATTTTCTCTTGATCCTGAAAAAAGACAAAATTACAGAAATTTTCTTTAGATTATTATGATTTGATTTTGATCTAATTTTAAAATAGCTTAAGATAATTAATCCAGTGAAAATAAATTATTATAAGGAAGTACACTACGTCGAAAGTGAAAGGTAGCAACTTATAAATCACTGAGCCCACGGGGTATGATATTCCTCCACACATAACTGTAGGATAGTTTGCCTAGCTATGCCCAACACCTAAATAAGAGAAGGCCTTAAGTCGTTAAATTATTTCTTGACTGTTGGGAAGGAGTGATGTGGGAGGGGTTATGTCTTTTATAGAGATGCCCAAATGGTTTGATTTAATAAATTGATTTTACTTAATTGTTCTGATAATGATAAAATCGATAACTAATATTTACATACTAAGTTAATTAATTATGTTTGCTCTAATTAACATACGGGCTGGTAATTTTTTTAGCTATTAAAGGTTTTACCACGTCAAACGTTATTTGGGCACTGTTGCCACATTGATTGGTTTCACATGGTAACATAAAGCAAGTCTCCCCTTTTCCAGAATCTTCATTACTGTTTATAGCCAATTATAAATTTATTAATGATTAATTATTATATTCCACACATGTAACGTAAATAACAGTTTAACTCTAAAAGATTTTTACTTTATTTGTAAGAAGCTGAGGTTTAAAAAAAACGTCTGTAATTTAAAGTTCCCAATCCTGATTTAAAATATCTTATATTATTTCCGGGCGGACAAAAAATAAATATTGATAACATCTCATCTATTGGACATATTTTAGTTATAAAAGTGAATTTATTTGTGTCTTCAAAGTTATTATGACTGTGTATAACTTTGTGGGAGCATAGTTCAATTCCATACTTTATTTAATCTTACCATAGCGGCTATAA
>CABFVX010003610.1:57562-81643 GCA_902151425.1 Timema shepardi | reverse complement strand
TAATTGGCCCTTTGTTCTCCAATTAAGATTTCTTTTGTGTAATCGGAATCGACAAAGCGTCTTACTAATTGACCAATGTTATTTCAACAGATTGAGTGTCTGACCTAATAAACACCGCAACATCTCCCACCCGGGCAGGTCTACCAGATCTAAAAATTCTAAAATTATTCATAACAAAATTATCTTAGTATCTAAGCCAAGTTTCCCTCAACGCTACGATATGAATATAATGAGAAAAAATTAATTTCTCAAGGTTCCTAATGCTTCTAGAATTTCATTGTATCAAATTTAAATAACCAACCATAATAAAAGCAACATATAGCCAACTTATACAAAGTTTCCTTGGACACCACTGCCCGTTTTGATCCTAGAAGATCTACAATTATGGCTATTAAAGCGTCGCACAGCCCTCACAACTTTAGGATTTCGCCTTTTATTGGTGAAATTAAACTTGGTGGGTCTAACTAGCCTTGCGCTAAGGAAGACAGGGTTACTAGGAGCGACACAACTTTGGATACCATCTGTCCAGACCCCTTGCTTATTATATCATCTATTGTTACTTCGATAGAGCTTCCGGATGAGTCCACGTCCATAACCCTTTCACTCTGTGCTAGGGTACTCAAAAGATGTTTCAGTGCAGCCTTGAGTATTTTCCATTAACAAAAACTTGACTCTCCTGGTTGCATATTGTGACTTGTAGGAAGAGTTGCGGTCCACAACCTAACCGGGCTCCCAATACGATAAATTGCGACGAGCCATTGTCGATTTAGTTTGACATTGTCACAACCAATCGGGACACCCTCAGTAGGTCGCCAAATAAATCCCCCACAATGAACACATTTTGAAGTTTCTGGTAGACATTTTTCTATGACATGGCCACCTCCACATTTTGTGTACGGCCCCCACTACGACAGTTGACAGTGAGATGAGCAAAACTTAAACAAATGTGACATTGCGTAACTGGATAAACATAATGCTTGACCTCCATACTAGTAAAACGCATCACAATATAATACGGTAGCTATTTACCCACGAAAGTAACTGATACTTTACCAGAGGGATCAAACTGATCAGGTGTATCAGGATTCCACCTATTGAAATGACGTACCCACTCTATTGAAAATTAACTTTCTCTTTCTAACTATTCCTTAATAAATTCATCCGAAAACTCGAGGGAATATTATGAATAACTCCAATCCGATGTTCATTAAGACCCATCCTGTCAACTGAAACCTTCAAAAGGTCGTGCAGTTCCCTATCTGAAATAAGAGTATTAGCTTACCTCACACATAACAATTTAACAACAATTTGGTTTGTCCCTGCCAGAACGATGCTCGCCCTTTCCTATTTTTATTGGATGTAGATTCTGAATATTTATTTCTAATGAATTTGAAAATGTTAATTTATACGGCACGGTCTATAAGATATAAAATACATCCTCTATTTTGACTGCTATACTGTAATCGGAAACAACTGTACCAATTTGACTCTCCTTAGCATTAGCTACTTTGAGAACTTTGGCTGACACCTGTTCCGTTTGGTTTGACATCAACACGCCCTACACTAGATTACGCTTTCTTCATAATTTGTTTATTAGATAGTGATTGTGAACGACTCGATTTTAAACTTATGGCACTAGTTTGAGAATGTTATCGAGTATTCGAATATAGTTCTTTCATAGTCGAATCAACATTGCAATCGTCACCCAAATCCACCATATAATAGCCACACACGTCCGTTCACCGCCGATGCTAAACCTCGACTCTACTTTTCTATCTGATGAATAATTTAAATAACATTGTAAGAATATATAGAAATTTTTACATTTGTATTATTAATTGTCACAATAATGAGCAAAAAAAGAAACTATAAGGGTGGCGAAAAGGTGTAAGGTTCTAGATATTATAAATTTATGTTTTCAGATATAAACGAGATATGAATACATTTTTCAAGTAATGTGAAGCATATAGTGCCACAAAAGATACAAACTTTACACTAATTTAGAGAAGAACCTAACATTTAACCAAATAATAGAAAAAATAGGTTATAGCTTTCAATGTGGTCATATACATATACATTGTCAAATTAGAGATAGAGAGAGCTGGGATTATAAGAAATGAAAACGATACGGTTGGTTTCGCAACCATGAAGGAAAAGGGGGAAACAATTCTCCAAACTTTTTTCACGCTTGAAATTTACAGCACTCTTTGTTTGCTTAAGAACGACCTATACTTCTTTTTTAAGTTATTCAGCTATGGGTCTTTGATGTGTACACCCTCCGCTTACCCTAAAAGCACCAGTCTAAGCTAACCTTGTGAATAGGCACCTAATTCGTGGTTTGGGCTTATTGTTAAGTGGTTGAGAGCAAGGATCAAAGAAAGCACTTAAATCTCTAGATATGTGGTGTAAAAACCTTAATCAACTTATTTAAAATTAACAAGTTTATGACTTAATATTCGTTACATAGTGGGAGACAAAAATAGCCTGATAAAGCCGACAAGTATTTCCTCAAACCAGCACAATACTAAAAAGGGGAGGTCTATAACTTTTCCTCCTTCAAGTATTAACCATATTTATTTATTTATATTCCCCCTCAATGACTATTCTAGTGTAGCTTACCTACGGTGGGAGTGTTGGTAAGTAACAGCTAACATAAGGGTGTTTTTTTTATAGCAAACATTGGATGAAAGTCACTAATGTCAACCTTTTCAGAATTAAATTTAATTTGTTTGGTAATTCATTATCAACATAAAAGTTATAAAACTATTATTATAATACTCCCAGACAATTTCAAAAAAGAACATTCTGCTAACTGTCAACTAACTACACCCCCACAGTATATGAGCTATAATATATTGGAGACTTATTAATAGCATATTTAAATATGAGTGCCTCTTAGTCCGCAGTTTCATGTAATTGAGTTCTGGTCACTGTTGCTCCTCACCGTGTTCCTTAATCACCAAGATCATGGAAGCCTTGACACTTTCCAGCATCATTGTGACAGTATCCTACGTGGCCTTGCTCTTCAGCATCTGAGTTTCCCCTATGCTGCTAGGAACCTCTACCATCTCCTCTAAAGGCTGGTCACAAGCCTGCGTCTCCCTCTACTGTGGAGTTTTGGGCACTAATTTTAGCACTGCGTCTTATGCTATAGACAAATTAATAATTACGCTACTGAGTTAGGGATTAGTAAGGTTGAATTTAGAATAGGTATTCTCGCATTTTCGTGGAGGGAAAGTGAAAAACCATTTTAGGAACACTGGGGATCTCCCCCCATAAATTCTCGCGGTTGAAATGTATGGCCTGCTTATGCATTTTTGTAAAATATTTGTGACTGATGTGCATGGCATAATAATGGGCCTAATTAGGTTTCTGGAACTTCAGTTTTAGTTTGTCAAAATTAATCTGGATATACCTTTTGGTTCTACTTTTAAATGTTCGTTTTTTGCCTGCATTGCCTGGCTTTTCAACGTCATCATCTGCGCCATGTCCCATCCTAATAATGAACAGCTTGGGCCTGCTTGGCAATCGGCCGATTCCTCACTTCTAGTCCCGGGTACTTCAGATAATTCCAAGCTCCTGTACGTTGGTGATTCTGTAATAATTACCTCCATAAACCTATAAAGATTCAACGCATGCGTCCTGTTGTTTGTCCGTAGATAGCAGCACCCTTACTCTTAGCACAAAAAGAGTAATTTGGAACCGAATGATTAAAATAGTGGTGAAAGTCACTAAATACAATTTTCCTAAAAAACTTCAGCTCCTCTCCCTGAACGAAGCCACCACAGTTTGTGCCATTTAAAGGTTATTCGCTCATCCTTTCTTAATATATCTGCCTACTTAAATGGAAGCGCTAATGCTGGAATACACTAGGAACTAGGTTCACCTTGGTTGAAGTTCATTACCTTAAATCTGTCCTCAGATATTTCTCTTGTGATCAAGACCTCAGATCATTGGAACTGCTGGTCATTTGCTGAAGCTAATTAAACTTTCCAGGATCTTTTAGGATCACTGTTCGCTTTATCTGAAAATTATTGGGCTATCAGGAAACAGGTGGAGGGGAGGGGGAAATTTGCACAATCATAACCACAAGCCCTTTCACTGAACCACGCGAGCTATGGGGTACCTTTAAATCCCTCTCGTGGCTGCCTTAACGAGACCCCACAAGTTTAGCTCTGTTATAAAACTTAGTCCTTAGAAGGAATATAAAAATAGTAATCGTCACCTTAAACCCCACCTGTAAAATTGCAGTGGCCTTTACTTTAGCTTGGTATATACTTTGAAATGAACATCCACATAGCACAAGCCCTAATGTCTCAATTCACTGGGTGTACTAGAGATACTAGAAAAAGTAAATCATCAAAATAATTCAAGCATCGCTCGAAATTATTTTGAAAGCATTAGTCAATTAAACAAGAGGTTTCCACAATCACCAATACTTTGTGGTAAGTTAAATTAAGAACACGTGGTATTCAACTAGGTGTAGCTGGAATCACTGGCGGTAACAGGATTGATGTCCTATTGCTTCCCCTTGTGGTGGTTCTGGAACTTTCTGTGAAATCTTCCTCTTCTAAGTGAGAACCTCAGATATTTAATATAAGATTTGTTTCATGAAGCTCATACTTCAACACATCTATCTATTTTAAGAGTGAAATGGGTACGTAGGCCTAATTATAGGATTATATTTGGCACATGTTCTTAGAGCATTCACCTTCATCCAGTTGATGACGGTGACTGCCAATAACCTAGTTACTTCTTTCAATAGGTTCGTGCCATAAGCCTTTCCACCAACCAAGTTAGCGCTACTCCCCCTCCCTCCAAAATGGTTATTTAAACTATTTCAAAATAACTAATAAAATCAAAATCACGTATAAAATAAGAATATAATTAATTAAATCTGATTAAAACAATCTCAAGGAGGAGAGCTCAGTGTTCTTAGTTTAACAACTTTTTAGTGAAAAATAATGTTTCAATTCAGCCACCATCGGAACCCTTAGAAAATTATTTTGCCCTATAAAATGTTAATTTATGATGTTGGGCTAAATTGGATTTTTATCTGAAGGCTATGTGTTGGGGTTAGATAGCACTACTTGTCATATACTGGTTGATCCAAAAGTCACGCAACCCAAAGAAAAACTTATATTTGGTGCCCTATAGTATATACATCTAATGTAAACCATATAAACCAAACAATAAACCATAAGTAAATCACAGAATATGTTGAAAGTGTGATTCTCTTTCATTGTAACACAAATTCACTCGTTTAAACATATTTCTAGACACACATCTGGGGTATGGTTGCAACCAACCCTATGACACTCTACTTAAAACCCATAGTAAAAGTTGATCAGGCTTTTAAGCTTTTTAGTTGCACAATTTGCCACTATATGAGAAAGCATTGTGATCGTTGCGGATAGTTGTGACGTTTTATAACAACAGCTGTTCAAATTTATAAGAATTTATTTCTGCACAATAGCTTCATATGTCAAAAATAAAAATAAATGTAGGTTTACAGATTGTTTTAAAACTGACGTGCCAACATTTATACGCCCTCAAATTTCGAGATACATGATTGTGTGAAAAAAATACAAGAAAGATTTATGGTCAAAAGAATTTTAGAACAAAACAAAAACAAATCTAATGATTAATTTTGTGAAAAACATTTTTGGCCAAAAGATATTCTACGAGAGTAGATTGTAGCAGATAGTGAGGAAAGTGTGCCTTTGCTTTTTATGATTTAAAATTAGTTTTTCTCTTAATTATTTCTATATTGGTTGATCAATGTTTGCAATAAAAAACTGCATGATATCAGTTACCACCACTCCTATGTCGTTGGCTACTTGTATGTTTATTTATAATTATTATATCAGTGATTTTTCTACTGTCTTAACTTCAGATATTATTTATATACCAAAGTAAAAAAGTTTATTTTTAATTTTGGGATGGTGCTCTAGAACTGATATAAGTAAAATACGGTTTTTTCTCAAAACAGCAACTCACTAAGAAATTTCTGTTACCATTTATACTTTCAAGTAAACGGCAAATCAAATAATACGATAATCAAATTTAGGCCTATTTAATATTATTTGATTTTGTAATATTCAGACATCTCACTAGAATCAAAACCCAGACGAAGGACATTTATTTGCACATGAAAGGTTAGAAATATTAAGTAAGAAAGGAACAATGCTAAAAAAACCTTACCCAAAAATAGTTAACTTATTTTTGTTAATTATAAAAAATTGATATTTTTTTTATGAATACACTCACGAAGATATGGAGAATAGATAGAAAATAAAAATTATATTGTTTGCATTCGAAAGTATTTGACATCACATTAAAAAAGTAACACTATTTGTTTAGTTTTTTTTATGGCACTTGCCACAAAGGTATTAACATATTCAAAGAAGACTGAAACGGCCCATATCCTTACATGTTAAATTCTCTTAATATGACTGTACCGCAGATTGGTAGTAACAATTGATATGTTGCTGCAAGTAATATTACTACAGCAATTTAATTAAATAATATTTAGGGATGATAGGTACACTTAAGTCAAATATAGTATTTGAAAAATGTCTACTTGAAGGCAGGAAACCTACTTAGAACCATTATAAAGACAGAAGTACAAAAATACTATGTTTAAATCTCATTTTTTAAATAATAAAACGATATTGAACCTTTATAGACTGTGTGCAGGAACGAAATGAGCAAAAGTGAAAGGTGATTTGTCCCGGTATTGAGCCTTCTGCAATAAAGTACCCTCTAAGGTAGCTAATTAACACCATTCACACTTTAGAATGTGAATTAATATTTTTAAATGCACTCACAAATCACACTTCTCCTTCACTCTTCACGTTTGCTTATTTCATTCTTGCATTCTTACTTATTTGCCTTTATTGAAGGAAAGATTATAATTTTCGTATTCAGACAAATTACCCTAAATGCTACTCATCAGGATTAAATCAAAAATCTCCTCAGATGAGATGAGCTAGGTGGTAATATTAATCAATGCCTTAGTCCCTCGATACGTTAATATATTTTTTAAATAATAATTTACAGCCATGTTTATATGATCAAATTTTACCAAACAAATAAATACCATGTGATTTATAATACAGTATTTCAAATTTAAATTATTTTGAATTGATGAGCAAATGATTAATTGTAATTTGTATGTTGTCATTTGATGTGGGCTATTCTTTTTATTCACTAGTCATCACATTCGGGATGGAATTATTTCTGTCTAGCAGTAACATGCAAACTTGGAGGTTCAAACTTATCTTCAAAATTTAAATTGCGTGCGCGCTATTCCGCAACGACACTAACGCCATTTGGCTTCAATGTCTTATCACTGAAACTCAAGAGTAGCCAGACCCGTATATATTTGACTCTGGCTGCAACGCACCTCTCAATGTTGATTTGCAGTTCAACCAAGGTTAAAAGGCTGTTCTCATACACTGTCTGCTTTAAGTATCCCCAAAGCCCAAAGAAAAAAATAAGGTGACGTTAGGTCTGGGTATAGAGGTGGCCACAAGCCCGTAGAAATCACACGATCACCAAAAAACTCAGCCAGAATTGTCATGGTGGAATTGACTGTGTGTGCAGTGGCTCCATCTTGCTGAAACCAGCAATCACGTTCTGTTTTCTCCAGTAATGTAATAAAATGCATAACAAATTCCTGGTAACGTTCAGCATTAAAAGTTTCTCTAAACAAAAGAAGCTCCACCACTCTGCGAAGTGAAATTGCACACCACACTCCAATCTCCTGACTGTGTAAAATCACCTAATGGAAAACGTGTGGATTTTCAGAGCTACAAAACCTACTGTTCTGAATGTTTGCATAACAACTTAAATTAAACTATGTTATGACCTTAAAATAATGTTACAAAATAATACTAGCTATGCTCGTGAAAAACTCACCTTACACTTTCAAATGCTGTAATTCAACTGGATTGACCTAGTGTATGCCTCAAGGTTGCCCGGCGTGCACAACACCCAGCCAACATTACAGTGTTGTCATACATATAAAAAACATGTTCATTATCCAGGTTCTTCTGCGAGAAATACCCTAGTGAAAAACAGGGCTGCATGACTTTTGGATCACTCTGTATCTGAAGGAAGATTGACCATATGAAAATAAGAGAGTGACAACGCTGTTTCCCAATAGTACCGACACCGGTAACCATTCAGTTCCCTCAGAGATAAGATTCAATGTAGCTAATAGCTGATAAAAAGAAAAGAAATGCAAATTGACTCTAAATTTATATTGTAAGTCTGAGTTACCATTCCATCAATCTACTTATTATTATTATTATTATTATCATCATCACAGGTTTAGAAATGTCTGAGTTATGGTGGCAAGTGCCAAAATGAACTTCAGACGCCTCCAGAAATGAAATTGGTTTCCTTAATAAATTAGTAATCGCTACCAATAGTAAATCTCATAACGCGTATACAGTTCAATCCTATCAAAAACCCCTTTTATCTAAATTAAATAATTAGTGAGTGTCACCTTTGACACTCAAAAAGCTGCTTATGATGCCAAAAAAATCTTAATGTTTAGTAGGGTGAACACCAAGTCAACTCCTTGTTCCTATGCACATGATTATTAATATTACTTATATTGGTGGGCACGTGCTTTAACCATCAAGTTCCTTTAGTCTGGACTGATTAGTCAGTGTCAGGGTTGTTGGTTTAAAATACTACCCGAGTATATCGAGGTTGGGACTGTTATTTTTAATGGTTTCTTTCTCACACTCTACGCAAATGGGGGTACATTAACTATGACTGATACCTGCCTCATCCATACGCTATTAGTGTAATCAAATGTCGATTCCAGCCAGATAAATAAAACGCACTGGAAAAATGTTTTATTTGCATGACATCCTCGACCGAGGTTTTCCCTATACAAAGAAACTCTATTACGAACATACTTATAACATAACAACAAAGTAACTAATTCCAGAAAAACAATTTATTTTTAATCGTTAAATAAAGTAAAATAATTTAAACTAAACACAGAGAACATTTTATTGTCGATCTTATCCTAAATTGTCATACTATTTGCGTAAATGTTCTCCAACCTCTTTGTTAAACTATGCCATTAACAATAACACCCAATTATAATGTACAATCTCGATGCGTTGTGTTTATTTACTGTTACCACTTATAGGGCTTAAAATGTTTGAGCTTTCAAAATATTTTGTAAGCGTTTATTTATGTTTAAATGAAAACGTACCAATGTATTGTCCGCGAAAAAAGCAAAGTCTAACCTTTTATATATTGATCAAAATTTAAAAAGTTTTACCAAGAACTGAAGTTTTTAAATAGGGCGCTTCATGGTATTTTCATTAAATATTCAAAATAATTAAAAACACCTGTTGTGGAAAATATTTCTAAAATATTTTTAAAGGAGATAAAGATGAATTATTGTTCAAAGTGTTGAGGAGTCACTTGGCAGAAAATTAAGTTATTGTCTATTGCTGTAATTAAATTTTTTCTTGTTAAGAGAGTTAATTCAATTGCAAATAATAATAATAATAATAATAATAATAACAAAAGTTAAACGGGATTTTCCCCATTAAAACCCCTTTAAATTAGAAAGTAAAATGCGAATCGATAATTATATGATCCCAATTTTTGTAGGAAGAATAGGATCTGATTCTTAATAAAGTTAATAATATTTTAATATTAATCATACATCAAGAGATGTTATCTGGAGCTGTCACTTTTGATGGATATTATTTTTAGGTACCCATAAAACAACACACATAATAGCGCCTGAGGTACATTATTATTGTAGGCTGCAATTAAATATTTTTAAATTTTCTAAATTGTCCTTCCAACCAAACTCAGGGTATAACATAACCTAGTATTATAAAAACAAGCAGGCCTCATTCTAATATTTTATTTGACAGTGACCTGGTTAAAGCATGCTTGCACACAGACTTCTAATGCTTGACTTTACAAACCTCGAGTGCTTTAAATAATTCAATTCGAGTTGGAACACTGGTGTATCCAGGATAATTTTCATAACAAATGCATGAAATTACAAATAATACAGGATTACATGTACAAATAATTATAGAGTCAAGATGCATGTACCTCCACTCTTGGGAAAAGGATTTAAAACGAAAATACACAACAATGCTATAAATCACCCGCTTCGGTGGCCATAAGGTTTAAGGCGTCACTCTGATTGAGGTTTAAGACTCGGTTGGGTGTACTGAAAGTGCGTTTTCCAAAGTGTCTTATCACTCACCCTCCACACAAACATGGGTACACTCTAAATATGGTCTTTCTAAGATCCTGAAAACCATTGGTGTATAAACCAAACTGGCAGTAAGACACGAATCATAATAACACATGCTTTGGTCTGAACTAGCAGGTCTATAAAATATCTCATTCACATTAACACTATGTTGGTTAACTTTCCCTTTACATTATACATCTGTGATGTCATTGCTGAGAATTTAATCTGTGCTGCTGAAAAACAAAGCTCTAATTAAATGTATATTAGGTCCTAGCCCTTTTAATTGTTTGAGACATTTAAAGTTAAGTTTGCTTAGTTTATAATTGATTTTGTGCTGCCCGTGGACCTTTTGACGAATCAACATTTAATGCAACCCTATTCTTTTTATAAATTCACAGTAATTTGGCATAATTTGAGGAAATCAGCCATGTGAGGTTGGTGAACCAAATTTGTAGGCCTACTTTTTTTCCAACAGATTGAGCAGCAAATTTGTGTTATGTTTGGGAGCATACGTATGCTATATTTGTTTGCTCATAATTAAAGGTACAAAGAAAACCGAAAGGGTCTCGGCTTACAGCCACACATTTGTCAATTATGAAAGTGACTTTAGCATAAGATTTAAAGATAGACACATCATTGATCTGCAAATAAAGTTTGTCATTTATGGGGGTAAAAATATTGGCTATTTTCTTCTGTTTTATATAAAGGACTACCCTTGTAAGTAGTAATAAAATAAGCCTACTAAGTTGGAATTAATTTTACTTCTTTAAGAGCCAACAACCCTAAGGTTAGTTTGATGTAATCTATCCATGTGGAGATGGGCACGCACTTAGCCCTTCGGCTGGTTAGTACTGCCTGAGCCATATGGTAAATTTCACATGTACTAAGGAACTTCAGGAAGTGTGGTATCTCCCCACTACCTTCCACACGGAATTTCTATCAACAAGCACCAAAGAAGTTACCAATTTTTCCGGAAAGGTATTTTAAACTACTTTTTAGGGTTCTTTTACATGACAAAATCGACTTGGGACTGACGACTTTACTTCCCCTCTGAAGGAAGTTGTGCCACAGATTTGTATCGCTCAAGAATAATCTGTCAGCCTTAGCTGGGTGGGAACCCATGAAGATCAGGTACTGAGGCAAGTACTTTAGCCTACCCCAAGACCACTGAGTTCTACTCTTTTTACTTAGGGATATAAAAATATTTGATTTATTTTTACAATTCACCCCCTCAGTATTTTTCATTTTCAATATGGCCCTTATGAGTAATTTACACATTTGACACGCATGGTGTAAGGCATTAATCTTGAAAAAATATACTGGACTGCTGGGGATGGGGAGATCAAGGTTGAACCCCAATCAGTTAAGTATACTAAAGGGATTTTTCTGAGCAATTTTCCTCTCTTAACTCTGATAAAATGTGGATACATTTCTTCAAAAATTATTCCTTCCTCATTCTTATCTTATTAATGTAAATATGTGGATAGCCTGACCAGGTAGCAAGAAGTGGCGTACAAAAACTCGACATACACAAACAAAACATTTTGATAACACTAGCATTAACGATGTTGAAATACATCATAAATACTGAAAACCATTTCATTATGTTTAGCTGAATATATTTTTGTATTATGTTACCCTCTTTAAAGTGGATGTTTGTGCGTTTATTTTTTGGAAACATTATTATGAATTGATGCATGGTAATCATATCTTTTTTCAATGTCATTAACTATATTTTACAACCAGGTCATCATGCTTTGAGGAAAAGGTAGCAATGAAAAGGAAACAAATTGATACTCTGCAGTTGCGCAATGCACATACCTCTCAAAGGAGAGAGATGTGTCGTCTGTGTGCTGGGATTCATCTCTCTGTCAACATGACCCCCTTGTTTGTTGAAAAAGGCTCTGAACAACATCTGTGCCAGAAGATTCATCAGTACACCCCTTTCAGGGTGGGTTTAAATGCTATTTCCCTCACTTTTCTTCCAAACTAAACAATTGATACATTAAACATTTATATTTCAATTAGGGAAGGGAACTTTGGTACTAATTAAAATCCTGAAGTGTATTTGAGATTCTTGGTTTTTTATTCATAATTATATTGTATCAAGACTCCTTTTTTTAAATTTTATGAGCTATCATTCTTATCATGGTTATTGGTGGCTTATTACAACAATTACTGGACAAACTTAACAACCAGACGCCACACTATTATTTTACCACTTAACTTGATGTATACCGGTAGATTCACATAACGATAAATAATGTAATCACTATTTATATTTATTATTGTGATTTATGAAATGTTATAATTAAGAGGAGAAATGCAATCATATCAATGTGGAAAAGTTAACTGAAATTTAATTTTTTTCCCTAGATTTGATTTTGTGATTCTTAGGTAGGCCTTAAACTTAAGATTCAAGATTTAAAAAAAAATTGGTTCAGTTCATCTCTAATTTAAAATCTTTTCATTACAGTATTTATTTTTTGATCTTGTTTTACCTTTACCTTTGTTATACCTTTGTGGTATAGTGGTCAAAGTTCCTGGCTACAGATCCAGAGGTCTTGGGCTCAATCCCTGACCCATCTGAAATTTAGTTTTGATGCAGTGGGTCTGGAATGGGGTCAAACTAAGTCTAATGAGGACAAATTAGGAGCTCCAGTTTATAAATCTGATATTAACAGCCGAAGGATGCGTTGTGCTGACCACATGACACCCTCTATCTGCAAATGTTGTCACTATCATAGCTAAAGGCGGCAGCCACTCAGTCTGTATAGCTTGCTTGCGGGCTCACACCATGGAGTTTTTTTGTTTTTTTTGTTTCTTACCTCACTAAGAACTGATTTGGCCGCAATAATATTTCCTGAAGATTTACTCCCTGCAGACTGCACTTTGTCACTGGTGTTTCCTTTAGGTAAATGTTGGTGTGGGATCTTTTACTTACTTTCCTCATACTTTTCCTGTTTTTTGAATTTATGAGTAACAAATATTTTTTGGCCCAATATCCATTAAAAGTATTCTTGTTAATGGTAAAGATCACCTCTAAAAGAATTGTTTGTACTCCACTGAGATCAAACTATAGTTCTCAGGTGTTAAAGAAGCAGGTGAGGTATGAGTCTTTTAAAGGCAAATCATGTGTCTGTAATGATATATGTTTAGCTGTTTAAAATAAATTGAAGCAAGCCACTCGAGTAGTAAATGTTTCATCTAATGCATCTTTTAACGCAACTATTTTTTGTTTCCAGATTAACAATGATGACAAACTACCAAAACAAATCTGTGGGATTTGTGTCACTACTCTGAGTAATTGGCACAACTTTGTCGAATGCTGTTTAAAGGCTCAGCAGAGCTTCATTGCGTTGATCGAACAGGTGACAAATAGCAGGTTTTGTCATTAATTATTTAACTGTTTACCCATTTACCCACTAAGTGTGATTTCTTCATCTTTAAATTAGTGAAAGTTGTGAATAGCTCAAATGAACATATACTTCATTCACGGGAGGAGTTTACCTCTGAAAGGTCTTTTTTCTTACCAATATCCTACTATATAATAGATTTCTGGTAGGGAAAAAAGTCCTTTCCCAGGTAAACTCCTACCGTGAACGAACAATAAACACACCTGTATAAGCACTTAACTCACAGACTAATTTAACCCAAGGAGTTTCAAACAGAGAGTTTATAATCTTAAGTTTGAAATAACATTTTAAAAATAAATAAATATGTAATGAATTGAAAATACACTAATATATTAAAGTAATACTTGGAGTAGTTTGTCACCTTAGCTCATTTGGTATTATGACACTCTACTGAGTTAAGGGTTCTAAGTTTGATTCCCGGGATGGCTGAAAAGTTTATCATTGGTGAAATGTGGGTGTACACTTTCACAGTGATGAATTAAAGGCCAGGGGCTGGATGTTGGACCTGTTCTAGTCTTAAGTTAGATTATAAGGCGTATGAAGCTATGACAGGCCTAGCCAGCCTGTAGTGGAAGAATATATCGCTTGAATAAAAGACTGACAAAGGCCGCAGGCTGGAAACGGTAATGGATGTAAAAAAAAAGTAAAGTAGTTTGTCGATTAAAATAGGTTTTACTTAATCTTAAGTCAGAATCCCACTTAAATATTCATTTGTAACAATAACAATTATTCAGGCTAAAAACATATTTACAAATGTGTCATCTTAGCCTTACCTGGTTTGCCAGTGACGGGGAAGTAAGGGTTCAAATCTTGTTTGGGTGTACTGAAATGTTTTTTCTAAATAGTTTACCACACTCTCGTCACACAAATGTTGGCATATTTCCTCTAAAATTCATCATGCTTGTCCCCGCCTCAATGGTGTACATATGAGGATAGCCCGGATTGAGCACTAAAATATGAAGTATGTAAACTAAAAAATGAAGTTAAACATTTGTAAATTTCAGAGTAAAAAAGAGCGAGCAACAAAATGTGCAAGCTCCACTACACCAGTTACAAACCTAGCGCATGGCACAGTGGCTGGTGCAGCAAGTCTGTGTGCACCTACAGTACAGTGTAATGGTGATGTGACTGATAATGAAAGGGAGAGTACTGCAGGCACTGTGAAGACCAGTAGCGCTGTGACGTGCCGTGAAGGTGTCTGTGGTGTGACAGCTACCGTGAAGAGTTACAGGAGAGGAAGGCAATACTGTGTCGCCCTGCACTGCAATAGCAACAGTGGCTGCAAGACTGGTCTCTCTCTCTTCAGAATACCTAAAGATAAGGAAAGGTAAGAGATACACTCATTTAAAGTTGAATGGTTAGGGTAGGAGAACCATCGGCCCATGTTACGCTGATCTGATACCAAGCAATGATCAAACAGTTCAGTATGATATGTGTGTCCAGCTTACTAGGTGATTTGCTCACTAAAGGCCCTAAACTGTTGTTATTATAATCTCTATAGTTTCTCTCTTGACTGATTTACAAACTCACTGAATATTTACGAGTAGACCTTTTTTGTAATGACTCATTCAAAAATAAATAAATAAATAGGGCTAACACTGCTTACATAATAAGCCAAAGTCATGGAAACTTGATTGTCTTGACACAAGTTTGGGGCCTCAAGTAAGCGAATCACTCTGTATATTCGAGATAGCACAATTTGGATGTTGCTGCCCTAGGTTATAAGAGTGTAAGCTTTGTGCTGCTAAAGTAATCTATTTGAAAAACATTTTTTTTCCCCTAAGATCAAATGTTCCCAAATTCTAAAAACGATATGCGACCCCCCTAAAAAAATTTGGTGACTTTTGCGCCACTCTTGAAGAAGGGGAGATCAAAATATGAATCACACTTGGGTGCAAAAATAAAAAATGTAATAAATCAAATATATTGATATGACAAAATAGTTTGTTTCTATTTGCTCAGCATTGTTAATTCTTTTAAAGCTTTGGAAACTTCTAGACCAATAATATGATAAAATATTAACTGTAGCAGTAAATGAGGTACCAAAGTTGTATCAAAACACATAATCATGATCATCACCATCATCACAAAGTGTTTCCAGCCTTTGGCTGGGTCAGTTTAGTAAAATACCTCCATCTTCCTCTATCCTTCCACCACTCTTCCTCCTTTAATTTATTCCATTCTTCTACTTTCACCTGAACACTTTTTGTTATCTGCGCCTGCTATCTCTTTATGGACTCTTTTGCTGTCTTTTTCTACATAATTCATTTCCAAAATTTTATTTAGCATCCTCTCCTCTACCATTACATGCCCATACCATCTCAGTCTTTCTGCCTCTAATATCTAATGTACTCCCTGTATCCCCACTCTTTTCCGAATAACTTCATTCTTATTTTGTTTCTTCTATTGACAGCTAACACGCTTCTCGCACACTTAATTCCCATGGCCTTCACTTTCCTAGTCTCCCTTACATTCAACGTCCATATTTCTGCTGCGTATGTGACGATGGGTACAAAGTATGCCCTGTACAACACTTCCTTACACTTGGAGCACTTCTCTTCTCTATAGCAGGTCTTTTACACACCTAAAGAACAACTCTCCCTGCTGTCCTCTTATCATTAAATCCTTCTACTTCCAGTTTTCTCCTCAATCACACTTCCAAGATATTTTACTTTCTGTATTTTTTCATCTTTACTCCATTAAACCTTATAGCTTTATTAGGCCTTACCCTCTTCCTTATAATTACCATCATTTCATACTTTGCCATGCTAAATTACTTTCCACACTCTTTCACTTTTTCATTCCATTCTTGTAGTTGTTCCTGTACTTCCTCTTCCTCATCCCCCCATGCCATCAAGTCATCAACAAACTTAGCTTTAATTCATTCCTTCCCGAGTTTTCCTGCCACTTTGTTAATGACCATTTCCATTACCATTACAAATAGTAATTGTGAAAGGGCACTCCCAGTTTCACTCCAATTCTTATTTGGAACCACTTTTCCCTTACACTCATCATATTAACACAACTCCTCTTATCCTTATACATGCTTATCACTCTCATTACAACTCCTCTTTCCACTTTGGCCTCCTCCATCGCTTTCCAAACTTTATTTCCATAACACTTAACTGAATGTATGAAGGTTAAAGGAAAAAATGTTAACATTATTTACTATTATTCTATCATATATCTACGTTCTTTAGTGTTCATAATTTCTTCTAAAATTCAGATTCGTGATTTTAAGATAAATTAGAAATTTGGATGAGTAAAATAGTGGATTAGACCTATCTTTAATTATTATTTTTATAGGCCGCGGAGTTGGAAAGCAACATAATCTAGAACCAAGCATAGTGAATGATTAAGGCAAATATAAAGCTAAACAGAATTTAACCAAGGACTTCCAGTGACAATACGATGCATGTGACTAGAAACATTGTTCACAAGTTATTTGTAATTGAGAGTAATGTTTCATAGTTAGAGAAACAATGACATAGGCCATGGGAGATATATGAAATTTTCTTTAATATTATATATTGTTTGATTTAATGAACTCACAGATGCTCGGTAGATTGAATAACAAACTGGTAAAGTCTGGGAAATTCTTAATTCTAGTTTGGTTATTCATGGTGTAGGATATATCCAAGGACTTTGTTGCTTACAGGGCACACCAGTGGCTGGTCAATGCCGAACGGGAGGACTTACTCGAGTTAAGCGAAGCAGTACGCCACACCAGGTACCTATGTCAACAACACTTCACAGACGACATGTTCTCCAACGGTTTAAAGTCGAGGCTCGTGTGGAATGCTGTGCCCACTGTTTTCCCCAAACTTCAGAGCTCAGGGGTTAAGAGGAATCATGTCAACACAAAGACACTGGATAGAAAGTGTGGTAGGTCTAAAGTGTTATATTTTAGCACTAGAGTATGTGAGGTTGAGATGGAAGTCGGCATATAATTTTAACACGTGTATACTTTCTTTGTATGTAGGCGAGGTTGTCTGGATAAAATATTTTAGATGTTGCTCAATTGATCACTTACAAAATATTTTGACTTTCATTGCGCAAGAAAATATTGTGTTTGTATGGTGACAATTTAGTATGGATAATGTATGATTTTATTTTGAACGCCCTGTTTGTTTTAGGCATAAACAACATGGCACTCCAAGTCATGGTTCCTGTAATGGTCACAAAAGAACCCAGGAAAATATTGCCCAAACCGCTCGAAGAAAGGTAGGTCTGCCAACATGTTTGCCTTAAAAATATGTTGACTTTTCTGAATATAAATTATTTAACAACATTTATTATGAACCCAGGTTTCTAAAACTGAATATTCTACTATACCATTTATATTTCTACAACCCATTTTTATAATTCAATGTCTTGGACAAGTAATTTACACAACAAGGTTAATAAATGACAAATAAATCATTGAGAGTGTAACACTTTAACTTTTGTTACATTAGAAAGTGTTTTCTTTTGACTATCATGCATTAAAGTACTGAAAGGTGAATAAAATACCTGTTCTTTGAGGGTTGACACAGCCCACTTTGGTATAGCTGTAGATTATTGGTCAAAAATGTTAAAATAATTTTACTGCAAAGAAGTTATTCTCTTAATAAATCTGCTAGTTTTCTTGACTTAAATTATGTCAATATATTCATAATTACAACTATTTAAATGTTACAAAACTCTGCTATCCTTGCAGCAGTAGCACCAAAAGCAGCCCTGCCAACATGACTGAAAACACAACTAACACTGTAGTCCAGGAGGGCCACAACAACCAGAAGCCCGGAACAGACAACATGACTGCACCCGAGGCCTTTGACTCTGACTGTATATCTGACTTCCTGTCTGTGTCAGCAGCCGCCAAGCGAGGTGCAGATAGCAATGAGTGCAGTCTAGCAGACACGGAGCTGTGTGACACAGACCAGCTTTGTCCTCTGGAACACTCTTTCCAGGAGCGGGTGTACCCCTGTCGTTACTGCGGGGAGATGTTCCTGGTCAAAAGCAGTCTAGTGCTTCACCAAACCACTTACCACTCGGAGCACCCTACTGTGTGCCCTCTCTGTGACAAAGGACACTTTAGTTCTAACAGAGAGTTCATGGAGCACATGTGCGACCATGGGGACGTCATGCTTGCATTGTAGCGTGCCTAGAGGCAGTGCTGTCAAAGAAATGTTATATATATATTTTTTTAACTTCTGAAATTCTTTTGACTGACTCTAGAAATACAGTATTTACTCGCATATAGTTTACACCCTTTTTTGACAAAAAATTGGGTACTTGATATATGGGGGCTACACAAAAAAATATTTCTCTTACACACTATATGATTAAATTAAACATTGAAAGGAGGATAGAAAGACAAGACCTACACACTTACCAGAAAACTGTAAGCCTCAAAGTTCACAATTAAAACACATATAGCTTTACACACCCCTACAACTTAGCTTTTTCATTCATTCCAATAAAAAAAATGATAAAATTATAATCCTAAGACAATTTAATCCCGAATAGGGTTGGGAAGAGAGAGAACAATTCAGATAAGGTTGCGAGGTCTGATGATATATTAATATTTTCTTAAATTGTAAGTTTTCCAAATAAAAAATAAATATTTTATTTAGTGACAGTAGGGAAAGGTTTTGATGTAAGGTAAAATAAAAAAACCTAGGTCTAATGCAACTATTGTAATTGTATATTTTTAATCAAGCATTTTTGGTAGTGATATAACATTCTAAATATATATTTTAAGATTTAAATTCTTGAATAAGGAATTCTTGGCTTGAATTTTAATAACTACTTACACAATAAAACATTATTATTATTATTAACACCGCGTCTTACTACCCGTTCGGGTTATACGCTCTTACGCTAATGTGTAATGGTAGGGTGATTGTGAGNATTATTATTATTAACACCGCGTCTTACTACCCGTTCGGGTTATACGCTCTTACGCTAATGTGTAATGGTAGGGTGATTGTGAGATGAAATGGAGGACCTACAGTTTAACGTGGAATCCGAACCACGGTGGAGGCCTGGCATTCCTCACATTCACAAGAGGTCTTGTCACAATAAAACATAAAGAAATTCATTATAATCTGAACAAATAAAAGTGAGACACAGTATGTATGGTTACCTCTTACATTTTAGTTACTAAACCTCTCAATAAAAACTCTTTTGGAGTTCAAAAGTACTAGTTTATCAAACTATTATTATCTGAGATACAAAAGCAAATGGACGCCATTTCAAATAATAATAATATTAATCTTTAGCCTAGTGTCCTATTCCAAATAACCTAAAAGAGCTTAAATTAGGGCTGGGCCTATCAACTACCCTGCTGATGCTGATCAAACAAATCACCAATGCCGATCTTTTAATTTTAAAGATTACAAAGGTATTTTATTAAACTAATAAAAATAAATGCTCATGTGGGTCATTTTTATTTTGTTCAATATAGTAAGTATGCTTATACAGGTTTTAATGAAAGCTTGGGAGTTAATTTAAACATAATTAACTTTATTATTGGTCCCACCACATTTTAAAGATAGTTATTTTTTGTCAAAATGACTCCACTTTTCTCATAGTGATAATTTTTTTAAAAATTCGGTCTTAATAAATAATGGCAAATATGTTAATTTTAGTATAATAAGATAAACAAATATTTTATTCGACAAACTTGTCAGAATTTAAATAAGCATAAACGCTTTTATAACTATTTAATCATTATCATCAACTGTTTCCAGCCCATGGGGTTGAGTCAGTATAGTAAAATGCCTCCATCTTCCTTTATTCTTCCACCACTCTTCCTGCTTTAATTTCTTCCATTCTTCTCCTCTCACTTGAACACTTTATCTGTTCCTTCCATCTCTTTATTGACCTCCCTTGTGTTCTTTACTCTACATAGTTCATTTCCAACTTTTTTTCAGCATTTTTTCTTTTTCCATTTTCATTACATGCCCATACCATCTCAGTGTTGCTTCTACTATGTCATGTACTCCCTGTACTACTTTTTCCCGAATAACTTCATTCCCAATCTTGTTTCTCCTCATGATAGTTAACATGCTCCTCACAAACTTCATTCCCATGGCCACCACTTTCCTAGTCTTTCTTACATTCAAATGTTTCTGCAGTACATGTGACAATGGGTACAAAGTATGCCCTACAACAATTCCTTACACTTCAAAGTTATTTCCCTTCTTCATTGCAGGTCTCTTAGATACCTTAGAACAACTCTGGCTGCTATCCTTTACACATCAAATCTTCTCTACTTCTGCCTTGATCACGCTTCCAAGATATTTTATATTCTGTACTTTTCTCAGCTATACTGCATCCAACCTATATAGCTTTATTTGACCTTACCCTCTTCCTTGTCATTAAAATCAATCAACACTTTGTCATGCTAAATTTCATTCCACTCTCTTTCACTTCCTCATTCCATTCTTGTAGTTTCTATGCTTCTTCTTCCTTCTCTCTGCATACCATCAAGTCATCAGCAACCATTATGACTTTCATTCTTTCCTCCTCGTGTTTTCCTGCCACTTTGTTCATGACCATGTCCATTACCATTACAATTAATAGTAATGGTGAAAAGGCACTCCCCTGCTTCACTCCATTTTTAATTTGGACCACCCTGTCCTTTCACTCTTATTACAACTCTTCTTTCCACTTTGCCCTCTTCCATCACTTTCCAAACTTTATTTCTATACACGCTAATTTAATTATTGGAATAAAGCTAGGTTCTGAATCCATGATGTAGTTTTGAAAAATATTCCTCTCTTGGTTCAGATGTCAGTGTTAGTTGACCTTATGAGTGACCTTAAAAAGATAATCCCTCTCTAACTGACCTTCCTATTCTCAACACCCACCTTTCACATCCCCTTTTTATTTAAGAAAGGATTGTTTGCTTAAGCCTCAATTAAAGTAGATGAGATTACTTGTCTGTAAATAAAGTAGTCCAGTCTTCAACTTTACTCACTGGGGTAAAGCAAGCAGTGAGTTAAATAGCCAGCGAGCTTATATTCAGCGAATTTAATAGCAGCAATAAATTCTCAGATGAGTAGCTACAGTAAACTTATCACTTCTTTGGTTTTACATGACAGCTAGCAGAAGGTATCAGTAATGCCAACATTGTCTGAAAGTAACTTTTGTCAACATATTTGAAAATAATTTATTATTTACTAATTACTACTATTATCACTAAAAATATTATCAATCACTTTTAACATTACTTCCCCAAAGGTTATAGTATAATTTTATTTTCCATAATCAAATTTAAGAAAAAACAGTCTAGTAAATTCATTCTAGTTTTTCTTTTAACTCTTGTGGTAATTATAGGTTAAATAGAGCGTGAAATTTTACATTTAATGGTATTATATTCAGTTATTAATATTTTGATAACTGACCTCGCATATCTTTAACATAAATAAATGGTTTGTGATAATAAAGAGGTAAAAACATACAAAATGTTAGTGAAATAATATAAAGTTTAAATTTTGTAAACACGAATATTAATACAACTCGCCGTCCAACCTGCAACAAGTTCCTCAACATCATCAACTGCCAGCATAGCTTCTATCCAGTGGCCATATTTGTTTTCAGAATATAGGGCCACTTTTAATGTTCTATTGCTTTTAATAATTAATTAGAATTAAACAGCAAAAGAAAACTTCAATACCAAACAACCAACCAAACGGTTATTCTCATAACCAAAATCTAACAATTTTAAATATACATTAAAACGGTGATTTATTGTATAAAATACATTTAATAAAATCATGTGTATGAGTCAACAAGTTGAAGAACAAAATATTTTATAGTTTAGTAATATTGATTTGTATTTAGGCGTGTCTTTGCTACCGTTAATAATTACATTACAAATTTGAATAATACATTGTCTTTTTTGAATATTATTTCGGTGTGTGAGTGTGTTATTCTTGGAAAATAAGCGGTTTTTTAGTACTCTTTAAATAATTGTTTATCTAATATAAAATTAAAGCATGTGATAAAAAAAATAGCGAGTGTTTCTCAGTGAGATATATATTATTCAAAAATTTAAGTGTATCAAAACTATTAAATAGATCTTTTAACCCCAAGATTGTGTTGTGCTGCCCTCTAGGCTAAACATCAAATTTTAGGATTTTTTAACACCTCTGAAGTGTAATAAAAAATACTTGCGAGTCTTTCTTCATTGTTAATTAAATAAACACCAGGCTAAGACTTCAAGTTATAAGTTATTGTAGTTTTTAGAGACTTTGTTATAACTGTTTAAGAGTAGCGACTCTAATCCCGCACAGCGACATTGGTAAGTTTGTTTTTTTGGTAGTTGTCTTATACAAATTCATTAAAATAACAGTAATTCAAGATTTTCATACAACATAATTTTCAAGTTTTCTTTGTGGTTCTTTAATTTCATTTTACGCTGCCCATGATTATGGTATTTTTATACCAAAACATGTCGGAAGAATATAAATCACCATCATTCTAATGGCTGATTATCACTAGGAGTAATGGGATTGAACCAAGATAAGGTTTAGATTTTATACATAACCTTAAAATAAAAATTATTATATTCTTCATAAACGTTGTAACAAGAACATTTTCATTACTTTATCAAACCTCATTGGGAGATGCTAGCCCACTAATTCAATTTTATTACCTAATTTAAAACACTGTTGATCTTTAAACTTTGTTTTTTTCCTTAATTTGTTGTATTCAAGTTTTGTAAATAAATTTTAATGTTATATGTGTATTTTAGACTTGTCGCCAACCCATGTTTTAATTCAGTTGATGATGTTAGATCACTTTATTGAAATTTTTTATATATGCCATTTTGTAGCTCATTAAAAGCAAAATACATTCAATCGTTTGAATATTAAGTCACTTAATTCATATACCAATTTTAAAACTATCTAATTTATTCAATTGAAAATCTATATATATTGTTATAGCTATTCCTTAGTTTTCTATCTAAGTTTTAACTTTATTACCACTCCTTACTTTAAACTACTTTAGAATGTTTCCTAATGTTTTATTATTATTATTATCACTATCACCGTGTCTTACTATCCTGTTCGGGTTATACGCACTTACGCTAATGTGTAATGGTAGGGTGATTGTGAGATGAAATGGAGGACCTTCAGTTTAACGTGGGATCCAAACCACGGTGGAGGCCTGGCATTCCAGACATTCACAAGTTGCGATTAATATACGTCTTGTCAGGGGTGAAGGAAGGGTTTGGCAATCAGATAAATCTGTGCCAGGACCGAGGATTGAGCCCCGAACCACCAGCACAGAGGACTGACACCTTACCCTTATACCGCCAAGTCACCAATATGTTGTAATACTGTTAAGAAGGTTTTTTTTTTCTATGTGTAATACTACACATTCAGATTTTTCACATTTATAATGTTGTTAATA